>JAQMCX010000037.1:9909669-9966694 GCA_029814765.1 Acanthurus leucopareius | reverse complement strand
GTGTGAACCTCACACCGTTAGGTGGCAGTATGTAAGAACATGATGAGTTCCAGAGGTCAAAGTGTTGTACTTCCTGCTCGGCGGTAAAGCGTGCGGTGGTTTGCGAAGTACAAACGTTATTGTGACGAAAAGTCATAAAAAATCACTAATCCCTAGGCCGCATTAAATAAAACAGAGATGGTAAGTAAATCTTACAAATATTTATTATCAACTCAGTAGATATTTTGTGGAATTGAATCGTTATTACCGCCAAAAGATAGCAGACTTTTGCTAGTTAGCATGAACTACGTTAGCCTCTCATTCATGATTTAGTGTAAGTGAATGAATGAATAACTCACATCTAAGTGCCGGCAATGTAATATGTAAAATATGTTTCCGCTAACAGTTATTAGTTTAGTTTATTGAAATCTTATATTTATGTCAAAGTGTTGCAGCAGTTGTGTGAGTGTGACCCGATTTATGTGAGGAGAAAGTCCGGCTAAACTCCGTTAAGGATTTTTTCGACTTTGCTAGCATATGCTTATCGCTAAACAGCATTTTTTATGCTCAGTCAAATTAGCTCAACCTAGCTTCACATCTCTAAAACTTTATATATTGTGTTTGTTACCTGGACCCTGGCAGCCATTAATTTGCTTTTTGATGACACTTAACGTGACACCCTCAATGAATAAATCAGTATTATCACCAACAGGTGATCAGTAAGTTGGCTGTATCCTAAAATTCAGGCCACAGCAACATCGTTTTAGATACGAATCTTATGCATTCGATAACAACACAGCACCTATAAATAAACTCTAAAACTTGGCTTACCTAACGTTATTTTATACATCACCATACAGTAAAGCAGATCTGTTATATTTGAAATGAGAATTACCTGGTAAAATGGTTTGCAGAACTTATAACAATAACATTTTACATTAGAACATTGAAATCGATAAATGTTTTAACTTGATGTCTGAGTATCATGCTGTTTAAGCCACCAGTTATATGGTAGAATTTTTCACTGAATTTGTCTTGAGCTTTGCTTTCACAATATATATGTGCAGTAATCTCATGAGGCCAAAGGTCAATAGATTAATATGTTAATAACAACCTGTCTCATCTTTTTCTTTTAAAGAGTTTACCTCTGAATCCAAAGCCATTCCTGAACGGCCTGACAGGCAAACCAGTGATGGTGAAACTGAAGTGGGGTATGGAGTACAAGGGCTACCTGGTGTCTGTGGATGGATATATGAATATGCAGGTGAGAATATTAGGCTTTGGATTTGTTGGTCAAATACAAATGTTATTTTTCAACCCTGATATTTGGGTTTATTTAACAATATTTATTACAGTATGTGTTGGTGAACTGTGACTATCTCAAACATTTGTAGTTTATACGAAACCAATCTGTGCAGGTTTACATATTATTGGGATTCTCTTAATGTTTTTATTTGCATGTTTCCTGACAGCTGGCCAACACAGAAGAGTATGTGGATGGAGCATTGGCAGGTCATCTTGGTGAAGTGCTCATCAGGTTTGTTTCAGGCCTAAAATATCTTTTCATCTTCATTCTGTAATAAGCTTAATACAGGCTTTTTATATGTTTACCTAATTTTACATTTACTGCTGTTTAACAAAGTAATTTCAAAGGAGGTGATGCTACATTTTAAAGGGACTTTTCCAGGAGAGCGTCACACAACAAAATATCGTTGTAAAAGTGTAATCTCATCTTCATGAAATGAAAGAAAAGCTGTTTATACAGCCTGTAGATTTCTAACCACATTAACCAACCTGTGTTAATAATTGACATGCGGAAGAAGTCAGTGGTAGAAACGGAAGAGAAATATATGATTTACTTTTTGTGCTTCTTTTTTCAGCTGCCACTTGTGGCAGTAATGTGCTTGTGCTAACAGGTGTGTTTAATTTCCACAGATGCAATAACGTTTTGTACATCAGAGGTGTAGAAGAAGAAGAAGAAGACGGAGAGATGAGAGAGTGATGCTGTGGAAGAGGATCAGGCCTGTTGTTCTGAGTGTGATTAAACCTTGTAGTTCAGTTGATGTGTGTTTGTGTTTTCACCATGTGAAACAAATGAATGCTTGGAGTTTTCTGGTTATTTTCTCAAACAGTTTTGAAAATGTTTTCTTCTTTTTTTTTTTTTTTTTACTGTATATGAGGCCAATTTTATGTTGTGACATTGTGATAGACACAATAAATGATTATGCCCTTTCTTAAACCTGTTTGTTGTGATTTTTGCATTCGTTTTGCATGTTAAAGCAAATGTCAGTTCCTCTTTAATTCAGAGAGACACTCTCTGTCTGTGGCAGATGCACCACCCCTCTCTGTGCACTTTAAACGCTGCTCCCCTTGGCAAATATTTGCCTTGTTCCCAAACTAGCTGAAAACCAGTCACTGAGAAGTGTCTCTGTTACGAATGAATCAAAATGTCCAGTAACTACAGGCTCCTGGTGAAGAACGCCAAACAGGTGGTTCTGATCTGCAACAATGGAGAGAAGTACATGACCAAACATGAGATTCAAAATCTTTGTGTGATTGAAAATGGGAGCGTAGTAATAGGGAGGTAAGTTTTCAACAGACTACAAATGAGACATAATGCTAATAGACAGTTACTCAAGAAATGTGAGGGTTTAATTTGTCTTGTCACTGCCTGTTTCAAACCTGCAAACTGAATGTAGCTACAGTACAACTTAAGTGGATCTGCCTGTTTTTTGTAAAAGCTAAAGTGAATGTTCAACCTGAGCACAGGACTCATGTAAGATAATGCACAGGGACGGCATCTACAGGCTGTAGTTGTTCATTACACTAGAAAAAAAATGACTTGATCGATGATTACTTGAGACAAGCTTGCAAGTGTTTATTTTATATTTTTTCCTTTAGATTCCTAGCAGTGGAAAAAATGATTACATGTACAAAATAAATTAAAATCTAATTGATTTCTAATTAAGTTTTGTCAACTTCAGCTAAGAGGTCAATTCAAAGTTGGACTTTCAAGTAAATATTACCATTAAACTAATTTCCTCATCCAGAGATGGGCTGATTAAAGCTGTGGGTCCTGCTGAAACCATCAGAGCACAGTATCCAGAAGTGTCCTTTGATAAAGTGATTGATGCTACAGGAATGTGTGTCCTGCCTGGTGAGTATGAGCCAGATTTTCTGAGCAGAAGCTCACATGGATTATGTAAACAGTCATATGATATAACTATCTTGTTTCAGGTTTGGTTGATGCCCACACTCATCCAGTCTGGGCAGGTGACAGGGTGCATGAATTTGCAATGAAGGTAGATATGTCTTGACCATTTTTTAAGTTTACTTTTAAAGCTGTGGTTGAAAATTGCATGTTACTCCTATAGCTGGCAGGGGCCACATACATGGATGTGCACCGGGCTGGTGGAGGGATCCACTTCACGGTGGAGCACACTCGATCAGCCAAGTCCTCAGAGCTGCTGGCCTCTCTCAGCAGCAGGTTGGCTCGGATGCTGCGAGCAGGAACTACTCTTGTGGAGTGTAAGAGCGGATACGGCCTGGAGCTGCAGACAGAGCTCAAGATGCTCCAGGTGATTGAGGAGGCCAGACGCAGCCTCCCCATCAACATCTCCTCAACCTACTGTGGAGCTCATGCAGTGCCCAAGTATGGACCGTCCACAAAAAGATCTCATTCCCCATCACATCTTGAAAATTAATCTCTAACATGTTTCTCTGTCTTTAATTCAGAGGGAAGACAGTTGCAGAAGCCACAAAGGACATCCTGCAGGTTCAGCTGCCGCAGCTGAAAAAGCAGATGTCTGCCGGGACCCTCAGAGTCAACAACATCGATGTGTTTTGTGAGCAGGGAGTGTTTGACCTCAACTCCAGCCGCTCCATCCTGCAGGCTGGTAAAGACATGGGCCTCAACATCAACTTCCATGGAGATGAGCTTCATCCCATGAACTCTGCTCAGGTAAAACTGAATTTACAAATAAAGTCTCCAATGAGCTGAAAGACCAACCATCCCTGATGTACTGTGTTTCCAATATTTTGTCCACTACGATATCAGTGAGGGCAGACTATTGTTCAAAAAAAATTTGAAGACATTAGAATAATAACCGTGCTAACCAAATATCTGTGTGTCAGATGGGTGCAGAGCTCGGAGCTTTGGCCATCAGTCACCTGGAGGAGGTCACAGATGAGGGGATCGCCGCCATGGCAACGGCAAGAACAGCCGCCGTCCTTCTGCCAACTACAGCTTACATCCTACGGTAATGTGACTCTACAGGTGGAAAGTAACTAAGTGCATTTCCTGAAATGTTAAACTTGAGTACAAAGTACAAATTTGAGTTACTTAAACTGTCTTTATTTTGTTTTTATTTCTTTATGCTTTTTCTTTAAATATTATTAATATGGTTTTTTAAATGTATTTAAGCCAATTTTCTGCACAAGTACGTTAAATTCTAATACTTAAAAGGGCATTTAGTTGATTATACTCATATGTTTTCACTTAAATGTGAAGTGTGTAACATTTTTGAGATTTATTGGCATAAGAGAGCTTAAACTGAATAATATTCTTTATCATAGTATGTCTTTATTTGTGTATAATCACCTATAAACGAGATTCATTGTGTTTTCATTATCTTAGAATACTTCACAGCTATGTAACACAAATACACAAACACGCCTCACAGCTGTGAGTTGTCTAATAATCTGTGTGTTTAGGCTGCCCCAGCCTCGGGCCAGAGACATGCTGGATGCTGGAGTAATTGTTGCCCTCGGCAGTGACTTCAACCCCAACGCCTACTGCTGCTCTATGGTGAGTACACCAGGAGAGGTTTGAGGTGAAAAACAGAGGAGTGGTGCATGATGGTCACAACTCACCCCTTCTCTCTGTCCTCTCCACCTTCCTCAGCCCATAGTCATGCACCTTGCCTGTGTCAATATGAGGATGTCCATGCCTGAGGCTTTGACTGCAGCCACCATCAATGCAGCCTACGCCCTGGGGTGCTCCAACACACATGGCTCCCTGGAAGTTAACAAACATGGAGACCTGCTGGTCCTCAACACCACACGGTAAATCAGGACAGAAAACAATCTGTCTGTTGTGCTTTATTTAAGGGTTTATAGCTTCTTTTATTTTATACAAGATCACTTCATTGTTTAAGTCAGCTACACTCAGAAAAGGTAGGGATAAAATAATGATCAGTCAATGTTAGGCTCAGGATTAGCTATTACCATTTTGTGTTACTTTATACTTCTACTCCACAACATTTATTTGATGACTTAAGTTACTAGTGACTTCTCTAATTGAAATTTTTATATATATTTTCACAACATGTCATCTTGTAAATATCTTATAAATCACAGTGAAATATTTAAAGTGTGCTCAAACAACTAGCTAAACAAAATAGATGCAACAACAGCTTCAGCTCGACAAAAGTTAGTTGTTTTGTACATACAAACTTGTCTGACACTTCTTTAGTATTCATTGTCTGATAAGTGCATGTCTTGTGTGTTTAAAAGTAAATATCTGTGTGTAAACAGACCCTCACCTCCATGTTTTATTGCAGGTGGGAGCATCTGATCTACCAGCTGGGAGGACATCAGGAGCTAATCCGTTACGTCGTCATTAAAGGCAACATCGTCCATGACAATGAGAAAACCATGGACTTGTAACCAGAAAATAACTTTCTGCTGACTAATTCTGATTAGTAAATACTGAAATCTAAAAAATGTATTCTAACGAGATTTAAGGGAGAGTTTAACATTTTCGGAAATGTGCGAATGCGTTTGAAAATGGGGGGAAACCGTTAACTAGCCAGTAAAGCTGATTATGCTGCATTCAGGTGCTCCTTGGATTGTCTCGGTTTCCGGGTTTTAATTTTGTTCGTCCGACTTTGGGAACTAACACGGATGCTACTAAGATGTACAGTAAACAACTTTTCTAACAAATCTATCACTTACATAACTTTCTGTGAACATAAACTTACGGTTACAACCTTATACTATATTAAAAACTACATTTCAGCACAAAATTAATATATGAACTTAAATTTCCTCACCATCAACCACACGTTGACTTTCGTCCCCCACGTTTCCGCGTATATGATGTATAAAATATGATTTTCGTTCAATTTCCGAGAAGTTGCTCGAACTTTAGTGAGCGTTCACACGATTTTTTCCGGTGGAAACTCACTTTTTCGGATTTATTAACACCACTTAAATGCAAAATCAGCCTCTGCACGTTGCCTGGCAACCTAGACCTCCCATTTCCACTACTTTTACTAAGCTAGGCTAAGCTAGCTGCTAGCTATAGCCACATTTTGGGAAGCCAACAGTTAATATTAGCTTAGCTTAGCTTAGCTTAGCTTAGCTTAGCTTAGCTGCTCAGTTGTAGTTTTTGACTTATCGTATGTGCTACCTGTCACAGTATGTAACTAAAGCCAATTAATCAATTACTATCTTTAGTGACAGCACTAGAAATTCCTAGATAAGTTGTGTTACTTATGATTACTTGATGTCTCTCCACGTTTCTCCACACAGAGCAAAATGTACTTTTATCAGTATAATGCGGTTAAAGTCAAGCTATCAGTCATTCAGTGATTACGCTGGAATTTCATTATCACTTCAGAAAGAGGCGAAATATTTCACACCTCAAGTTATCAACATTTATTGCTTGAAATGAACTTTGTAAAAGTTTGAAATGACCCGGTGCTAACCCTGCGTTTATCTGTACAACCAGAGAGCTGGGGTTTGACAATCAGAGTAAAAGATACTACAAAGAAAACAAGTGATAAGGTTGACAAGTCAGTAATTATCAGTACACCTAAAACACAACATGAGTCGCACATTTGTGAAGAGTGCTTTTATTTAACCTGTTAGTACACAACACTTGTTTCATCTAAACTCTAAAAGGATCCATACAATATATTTTTTCCACAGGCATGGCTTTTTACAACCTAAAACATTATTATCCTCACTCTTACTCATCTGTCTTTATCAAAACCAATCATGATCAGAAATATTTTATACAAGAACACACATTACTGTGTGATTTCAAAAAGCAAATAGCAGGAAAAACTAGTTCAAATGCAATTCTTGATAATAAATGGGTGGACTGATGGTGGAATGTGATATAAAATGCTATATTGGCATTCAGTAACTGATGATTTTTTAATTTCTCTTTAAAAGATGTGTGTAACAGATATGACAGACCATGGTGTTGAGCAGAATATATTTTATGTACCCAAAATAAACAATATTATTGTGTTAATCCCCTCAAGCTTCATACTTCTTCCCAGCTCGGTGGATCTGTTGGTAAAGCGTCATAGAGAAAGCCATACCAAGGAGCTGGGAAAACAAACAAAAAACCCCAATTAAATTTAATTAACTTGTGCTTCTTGAGAGTTTGTATATTTGCAACATAAAGTGCTGCTTACCTGTATGACCAACACACACATGGCGATGGTTCCCAGAAGGTGTTTGTTGTCATCCAGCCATTCTTCTACCTTGTCATAGCAACCCTGAAAACACACACCAACAGTAATTAGGAAAGTACTGCACATCAAAAGGTATCCAGTTAAAGGCCCAGACTCCACGTCTCCTACTTCTGTTGTTTTAATATTAACGTTAAACAGGAAACAAACTTTTTTTTCCACTTGTGTTCACGGATCTGAAAAGGTTAAACTTTAAAGCCTTGATGTTGAAAAAATGAAAAATGCATTAAAAAGTGATTTAAAAGGGATGAATCGTGACTTGTTTGGGTTTTGATCTTGTCTCAGTTTGTGTGTATAGTGGTTGTGCTTTTTTTAAGCTGGATTTCCTGTGATTAACTTTAATAGACACACAGTTATGGCACAAATGCAACACATTAAAAAAAGTGCTGGTTCTGGCATAACTATAATTATTAAAAAATATATATAGAACTGTACTTTAAGCTCTGATTTTTAACCAATATTTCAAGCATCAGAGGCTTTATCTACTTGCAATGACAAAGACAAGCAGAGGGTGATATTACATTGTTTTTTCCCTTGTTAATAGGAAATGTTTGGAAAACATAATTAATGTTTCTGTTTAGCAACCTGTCACCTTAGCATAAAAATGATATTTCATGTGCATTCTTTATGCTATGCTAAGCTAAGCTAAGCGAAGCGCTGCTGACTGATGCTTCATATCCAGCACACAAACATGAAGTTGGAATCAACTTCTCATTCAACTCATGGCAAGAAAGCAACTAAAATGCCAAAATCCATATTTTAAGACATTTTTAACCACATTAAAAGACACTGACCCGAGTCCAGAAGGCATTGGAGGAATTGCGCCCACAGCCGGGGTAAAACTGCTGGCAGCAGCGGTCAGGAACCACGTTGTCATGCAGGGCAGTGTACCAGTCATTGTGGTTCATCACTCCACAGCATCGCCACTGATGCACAGGCAGGAGAGAAGAAAACAGTCTATTATGTTAAAGGCTGAGGTTACACGGTGCATTTATGGACGATAACAAAGTTAAAGTTGGATTAGAGACAAAAGTTTAAACCCTTGAAGAACAAAAGAAAAATGGGTGGAAATAAAATACCATGAAAGGTAATATATAATATAAAACAGGCAGAGAGCTTGGATGTTAATTTACTTGTCAACATAATTACTCTGTACTTTTCCAAGCTAGGAAAAAACGCTCTTTTCTTTGATGTGATGTGATAAGGTGTGTTTATAGGTAATATACCTCTCCCTGTATGGAGTTCCATGCATCCCTCAGGCCAGCGTTGTTTTCTGTGTTGTACAGCACCAGCCCTTCTTTCAGGTCCCGTCTGGCGTTTTCACTCACCTGGGTTAACATAGAAGAAGAGGTGGATCATGGGATATGTGCAGGAGAAAATCGTTATTGAATATGAATGTTATGTTGCTCGGTTTTACCTTGTCAGTGTAGACGAAGAACAGGATGAGGAGGATAAGTTCAGCTAAGAGGATGATCAACAGAACGATGAAGAACTGAAAAATAAACACAAGAAAAAGAAGATTAAAAAGCTTCAATATGTGAAGAAACATGATGGATTCACTACATTTAAGTGCAACTAGTGGAGTTTGACCACTGAGGTGCTACAACAGTTGAAATTCCAACACAACCTGAACACAACATGACTAGAGAGCACAAACTTGAGTGAATATATAAAAAAAGAACACTAGTGGTGCATGATGGGTTTTGTAGTGCACTCACACTCAGCAGTAGGCACTTATTCTCCTTGATGGCACCCAGGCAACCCAGGAAACCCGTCACCATGACGACGGTGCCGAGGGTGATGATGAGGTTGGCGGCGGAGATCGACGGGAAGGAGGGCGACAGGGTGGCAAAGCTGCCCTGAGACACCGACAGCCACACGCCGACACCCAGCAGTCCGCACCCGCCCAGCTGAAAACACACACAGGAAACTCACACACTCACTTCCTGCTGATTTAATGATAAAACTTTAATTGGTCTGCTGATTTTACGACAGATTTAATGGAACATCTAAAGAACACTGTGTGTGTGTATGTGTGTGTGTGTTGAGAAGTTTACCCAGAAAAGCAGGTTGAAGAGGAAGAGCATGTATTTAACGCAGCAGATGCAACCGCGAGCCATGATTGAATCGAAAGGCACTGCGAGAAAAACAAAACAATATTCAAGCTTAATTAAAACTATTAATAAATTATGGAGTTTTCAACTAAGATAGGACGTTTACGGCAGAGTGGGTGATTCAAATCTGTTTTTACAGCCTGAAGCTAGTCTTCTTAAGCATTATTAAGGGCTAAATCATGTCACACATCATTACTGGTGATGGATTTGCAGCTTCTTTCATCCATTAGAAGCTGGTTCATCAAACTCTTTGCTTCCTGTTGTATTACACTAACTGTAAACATTTTGTTCTTCCTGGAGAGTCACGCTGAGACCACATCATAACAAGGAGATAAACTCACCACTTCAGGAGGAGGCGCAGGAGAACGAATAAGCTCTTGGGATAAACCTGTGGTACAAAAACATTTAAACTTTTATTCAATACAGTGCTTTAAGTTAAAAGACAAACCTGAACTGACTAATTATACTTGCATGGAGGTGACACACATTGGTAAGTTGAATTTTTTATAAAATTTAATGTATTTTTTAATATAAATGTGATTTAGCAGTGTCCTCTCTGAAAAACTCAGCATGGGAATGAATGTTACTTACACATGCAATAAAAACCTTTAAATGTAGAGACTGAAATAATCACCTACTACACAATAGAACTTAAAGTTTCTTAATTATGTCAAAAGTTTTGGTAAACAGAGGAAAGCCTGCAGGAAACAGTTATTTTTCTTTTTTAATCAGCATATTAATAAGTCAAAAACTGATGGATAACATGACAATTTGGTGTTAAGTGCTATATATGATGTTTCTGGATAAATAATAGTAGAGTACATTAATGTGTGAGTTTAACTTTCATGCATAGATGTTTGAAGTTGATTAAAATGCTACTGAAGTTGTGCAAACTGGTCTACTTTACATAACCTGTCGTAAGGTGGTTTAATCCCCAACAATTCATCATAAACTATAAGACTGTCATATGTTTGTAGCGTCTGTCCAGCATTTTAGGAAACAACAACCTTCTTTCAGTTTTGAAATGACGCATTTTCCAGCAAATCCAAGAGGGCTTTTAAATAGTTTATTTATTTTGGGGAGGAAGGAGAATTTTTCTCATTCCATACAGGAACACTTAATCCTTTAGTTTATCACAAACATCTAAATTTAAAATCCCCAAATTTGGCTAAACATGCGTTTCATTCGTCAGAAAATAGATAAACAATTGTAATCTGAAAAAGTAATTCGTAACTAAAGTCTTCTGTAAAATGTAGGGGGTGTAAAAGGTGTATAGTTGCTTAAAATGGAAAAACTCAAGGTATGCACGAGTACTTCATATTTGTAATTTAAATACAAGACTTGAGTATAAGTATCAATTAATTTTTTATATATGTACATTTATTTAAAGTAAACTAATAACTGTCTCCAAAGGATTACACAGTTTTGTTTGTAGTACTTGTTGGTGTCAAATAGCCAAAATAACTTTATTTGCTTTTGTCAAAAATCAAACACAACGCTATCCTCTCTCGCGACTCGGCGTGACGTCACTGGTCTGAACTTTATTTGCGGTTTTAACAAAACTTTGCGCAAAAAAAAACGGACGAACAAGCGCGAGCGTCTTCTCTACGTTTACTTATATTAAAGTTTCGTGACTTTAAATACAAAATACGCTGATGTTTGCCTTGTATATATAACCAAACCACGCCACTGCGGCTCGGGCCGTGGTTGTTTTCATGTCCATGCCCTCGGAAATGTGTCGAGGACAAAAAAAAAATCGGGGACAGTTTCCTACCGTCGGTTACGAACTGGCGCTCATCTTCCCGCTGACGTCTCGAGTTTCAGCCGCAGAAAGTCTCACATGCGGACTTTCGCTGCGTTTCCTCAAAGCATCACTCGGTGTGAAAACAGAAATCCGACGTTGGTAAACTGTGGAGTCCGCTTTGAAGTTTCGTCGATGGCTGGAGAAGAGGAGGAGGAGGAGGAGAAGGAGGATAGTTTCTTTGGAGAGGGCGGAGCGCAGCGGCGGACGGATCCCGAGGGGAGGCGCGACTGTTCGGACTGCAGAAGAGAGACCAGCCGGTGAAAATACCGGTTGTGTAAATGTGTCTGCTGTACTTAGGAGTCATAGTAATCGATTATGGCTGAATTACAGTTATTTTTTAAAGAAATAATGATTTGTTTTATCCAAGTTAACCATGCAGCTTGTTTCACCCAGTGGCCAACTGCGGTACTGCAAGGAATCAGTCCTGACAGGCCGGACAACATTTCCCATTGACCCGCCTGGAGGATCCAGATCCTGGGAAAACTTCTTTGCAGCTAGAAGTCCTGCTTTTACCTGGTGGTCAGTACATTAATATAATAAGGAACATTTAATTATAAATAGCAGTAATGCAAAAAAAAATTAATTGACTATTTTATTTATATCATTAGAATATACTTACTCATGCATTAATGTGCAAGCATCATTCAAATGCTGCAGTTATCAGAAACTGATCAAATTTTATTTATGTAGGAAGGCAAATAATGATTATTTCTGGATTAATCTGCTGATTGATTGTTTGATTTGGAAAAAAAAAAAAGTGAGAAATGCCTTCAATGTTAACAAGAGCTCACAATTATACCTTCACAATGTTAGTTTTGTCTAACTAACAGTCCAAACTTAATAAATTAAAGAAAATTAAACATTATAGAACAATCAATAGGAAAAACAGAAACTCACAGTAGGAATCTTGTTCTGTAAATAAATTTTAAACAGCCACACACAAATCCCAAAGTCAAATATGGACTTTAATAAAGGTTCATCATTATAACATTAATATAAATACATGACTGAACAGAAAATACCAAATAAAAATACAAAACATACAAAAAAAACATTAAAAGCATGTTTCTCTTTCAGTTGCCTCCCTGAAGCATCCATGGCAATAAAGCAGCGGCGTGTTTCCTGTGTGTTTCTAGAGTCGCGGAGTAAAAGCCATCGTCCAGTTTCTTCCAGCATCTGAGTGGCAACCATTTTCCAGCAAGAACTGGGTCTGTAGTTGTGCCCCCCCTCACAATGAAGGGGGTGGCAAAGGACATATGTAAGGAGGAGGGCAGTGACATTGCCACAGACTGACTGACTGTTCCTCCATTATTTAATGTTCTCCTCATCTTTGTTGGTTTCTGTTTATCCAAGAACCCACCGATCAGACTGAGAAGACTTCAGCTGCACAGATTCGCTGCCATCTGCGTCTTCATGCTAAAAGATACAGATAAAGAGATGTAATATGACAAATGTTTTACTACTAAAGCTGTTGTAACTCTCAAGATTGAAAAAGAACATACATTATGTACTTAAGTTCAAAATAAGTACACACCTTATTAGCAATGGCCCGCAGTTTCCCCAGCAGCGAGGGTTTCTGGGTGTAGACCACATCATCATCAGGCTCCTCCCCTTCAGCCAAGGCACAGCTGTCTGCAGCTGGCAGCTCACACTCCTTGTTGGCAGACATCACCAGGCGAGAGTATTTGTACTCCAGCCTGACCACAGAAAACACAGACAGTGTCATCATGAGACAACATGTTATTTGCAGTTTGTTGCTGCACCGACATGTTGGGTGGTTACACAGCGCTGTGCAGAGAGAAGTCTGGTTATATGAGACTATTCTGACAACCTGAGCTGTCCACTTGTGATTGGATCACCCAGGATGGGTGTTAATACCAGGTGTGCAGAGTCTCACTGACAAACAGCTGCTGACATCTCTATCTTTAAATAACAACTCGATGTGATCCTAATGAGCAGGTTGGCCGTGATGGGATTGGTGTCCGACTGGCGGCTGCCTCTAACCTCTTGTTTTTCTTCCAGAAATAGCAGGTGAGAGAGATGAGCAGCACGGCCATGAAGGCTCCACCGCCGAGCCCGACCTTCAGCCACAGAGCGATGGCCTCACAGGGGGCGGAGCTCCTGGGAGGCAACGATACGCCTTTGGTGCACAACTTCGGCTCATTCCACACATACAGAGTTTCCTGGAGAGGGTGAAGAGCGACAGATGGATACAGATTAATGAACAGAACAGACAGATTTCTGTGTGAAAAGTGAATCCTGTCCTCCTTAAGGTGTTTGTGTGTGTGTTTACCTGGACGCCTCCCTTGCAGGCTCCCTCTATCTGGTGGTAGTCGTCCTCGGTGCAGCGTGGACAGGCGCTGGCGCTCTCCCACAGGAAGTTAAACGTGCATCCATCGCATGTTCCTGCAGGACAGGAGCTGCACAAACACGCACATAAACTCACAGATTATTTACTTTTAATTTCTTATTTCTGATGTTCTGGTGTTTCACATTTCATACTAAACTTTTCAGTATTTTTGTACCTAATTAAAGTGACATAAGTAACAATATAACCATCTCATAAACAGAGTACATCATCACCTACCTGGGCACAGAAAGTTCTCCTCGTTCAGATTTCTCGGGGTTACAGCGAACAGTGATGACTGAGCTGCGACCCCGATCGCATGAAGCTGTCGCCTGTGTTGACCTGAAAGAAAATGAGCACACAGTCAGGACTTAAATGCAACAAAACCATACACACACTTTGTCTTTCATACCATACCTGTAATGGAAGTTGATGTCTGGAACATCCTTTAAGTTTTCAGGGAAAAGATCTGTTTTAGCGTTCATGTCGACTGATGCTCCTGGAAAGAAACACAGATCTCTGTAAATAAATCCAACTTAACCTCCTGTTTATCAAAAAGCAGCACACTGACATTTAACAGGCCTCATACCGGTAAAAGTGTCTGCAAGGCTGATGGATTGCGAGGAAATGGCCATCCTGAAGCCCCGCCCATCTGCTGGGATGATGGTTGATTGGCAGATGAAGCTGTCCACTGAGTTGACGAACTGAACCGAGTCGCTCTGGTCGTCTCTGCTGGAAACGTCTGTGACGTTATCAGTGCAGATCGCAGCTCTCTTCCCCTGATGTGCAAATAACGTGAAAATTACCTGTCAGTCGCTACGGTTACACTTGATGCTTCCCTGCAGATTTTTTAAAAATCATTTTATCACATTGTGATGACAGAGCTGCATGAAAAAAACAAATTTCTTTTCACACTGGAAATAAAGCTTCAAAATAAAATGGAAATTGCTAGTTTGTATTGTTGCTGAAATATTAAATGAAATCTGGTGAGAAGGCATCCAAATGTAGTAAAACAATAATGAATCCTTATTTAACATTTTAAATTTTAGGCATTTAAATTTTGGTATTTCTTTGACATGAGAAAGTCAATCATGATGTAAGTTTTAGTTTAAAAAAGGATAAATCTGAAGGATATTTTTGTAAAAAATGACCCTTGTAATCTATCGTGAACTACAGTGATACAGGATGATATCACATGAAGTGTGTGTGTGTTACCTCATGGCCGCACAGGCTGATGTTGAACAGGTGGAGGTACTTTGTGCCTTTAGAGGTGAAACTCGGCCCGACGGTCAGCGTGGCTACATCGCTTAGGGGGCTAAGGTCAAAGGTCAGCGTTCGGTTGTTCTCAGTGTGGGTGAAGGAGCAGTCGCTGTAGCACCGAGAGTGTTCCTGAAAGAAAAGGAAACACATGAAGTTTGAAAACTCTTGGCTTTCTTAACATCTAAGCATCAAGAAAGTATCAGTACAAAAACTCTGTTAACAAATCAGTGATAATTTTAAAGCATCAGATGATTCTCAGTTCAAACCCAGTGAAGGTCGCTCTACCTTGTTGCTGATGCTTCCAGGCCCACAGGCGACACACGCGTCCTGGCCGTAGGTGTGGTGCCCCGCCAGGTGTGTGTTGGGCGGACATTCCTGGCATCGGTTGGTGTCTCTGTTGATGAAAAACCCTGCGGGACAGGGAACACAGGAGGAGCCGGCCTGCTGGGAGTTCTGAGGCACCAGAGCACAGGCTCGACATGCTGACGCCACTCCATCCAGGGCGTTCGTCACACTGATGGAGTACACCTTCGCCATGTCGCTGACAAAACGACGCACCTGCACACAGGACGACAGGACAGAGTTCTTAATACTTAAATTAAAAATGCATTTTTGACACATTCTGCATTTTTTCCAAATTAGTAAATTAGAGTCAGAGTCCTTTGAGGAGCATGAATGTTTTTTTCTTTAAATTCATAATAATTAATCTGATAATTGTTGAGGTATTTCAGGCTGTGGTGAAGTTATTTCTAAAGTAACATTAGCATACACTAAAATACACAATTCTATATGCAGAGAAGAGAAAACACTGATGCATGCATCAAAATTTAAGATAATAAGGTTCTTTGTGTGTGTTCACTTACGTCCAGAGCTCGGTTTGTCCTCTGGAAGGCCCATGTGTATGTGACAGAGGCGTTCCTGGTCATGGTATGTGAGTAGGACTGTTTCCCTTTACTGCCTTCCCAGGACTCCACCACAGTGGTGCTCTTACTGTTCACATCCTGCAGGGGGCGTAACAGGAGAACAGTCAGATTGGACTACTAAACAACAATAATAAGCAGAATGCTGTAATAAGCTTTATCACAGCTGAGGGCAAACACGACTTTTCTGGCTTGCTGTTAAAATTAGTCATCTAATTACAAACATTTAAAAAATAAACACACACCATCATGAAGTAGAGCTCACAGTCGGCAGAGCAGATGGTCTCGAACACAAAGGTTATCCGGCCAAACTCATTACCAGTCATTCCTGAAAGTGAAGCCGGGACCCTGCCAGGAAAACACAACACTTACAACCTGACTGTGACTTCATAAAACGCAGCATCAGTAAAGTGGATTTCAGCAGGAAACTGTTACTATAAAACTTCTTCTTTCATCCAGATTTTCTTTCACAGCTGAACACACACTTACTTGAAGCCCGGCACATGCAGGGTGAGGATGAGATAGTCGTTATCTGAGCTGCTGGCTCCGCTGCGAATGTGGTCCCCCGCAACCTCCCATCCTGATAAACAACAGACACAACACACTCACATTACACCTCATTCATTCTGCATTGCAGATACCTGCATATGTAATTATGTTATGTAACATTTTATTGCATCAAACAACTATTTCTTGATTGTAAGAAGAAAAAAATGTGTGAATGTCAATATTTCCAGGTTTCAAGTGGACAGAAAACAATTTGTGGGGGTTTCTGATCACATGACATGATCTTTATCAGCAGAAAAGGAAGTTTAAAGAGTCTTTGACTTGCTCAGAAAAAAGGGAATTTCACAAATTAGACAATATTACCAAGTTAGTTGGAAGATTATTAATCAGACAGTTAGTATTAATAATTAGTAGGTGGTTAGAGATAAATTACTTAGATGTTATAAAAGAGCTTTTATTTTTGTGCTCACCGTTCATGTTGTCACATTTGGAGTTTCCCACGTTGAAACAGGAAGTTTTCATGTTGGAAGGCAGCACATTCCACCATTTATACTCGTAACCCAACACTGGCTCTGTACCTGCAGGGCACTCAGTGCATGCTGGTGCACACACACACACACACACACACACATACACACACACACACACGCACACACAGGAACACAAAAAGCTTTATTTAGATTAAACATTGACATTTTCATCCTTGGTAAAACATAATGTTTGCAGGAGAAACACATTGTCAGGAGTTAATTATCCAGCTGGGTCATCTCTGCTTGTATGAACTGAACTGATATTGGGAGGCAGTGTAACAGGAAATTAAGACCTTTTCAATAATGTATGTCTATGCATATGTTGCTTTTTTGTTCTGTTTTAAATTGTACCCATTGAAGAATGTCTGTATTTTTCTGCACTGGAAATTAATTTAAAAAACAAAGCATATTTTGATATTTATGAGGGATGCATGTGTCTTCTGCACACCAATTAGTAACTGTGTGTGTCCCTAAAGTAACTGATAAATAAGGCATCTGTATTATATATGCAAATGTGTGGAACTGTGTGAACATGACACAACACAAACAAGGTTTAGTTGCCTTTTCTTACAAATATTATATGACTAAAGCAGCAGTGCCTTGGCAACAGTCTGTGCCAGGTGTGGACAGGAGTGAGCAGGTTTACCTGAGGTGCCGTCTGAGTGGGCTCCAGGTGGGCAGGGCAAACAGGTGGAGTCATTGCTGTTGTAGTAGCCGGGGTTGCAGGGGGGGCAGGGTTCTCTCTGCCCTGTTGCAGGCAGCTCCACGGCCCCTGTGATGTTCTCCACACAGATTTTTGGCTCCACCCAACGGTACAACACCTGAGTCTGTATCCAACAAAATCACAGAGGTTATTATTAGATGTAGAGAATGATCTGTGAGTGTTTTACTGTGACTGAAAGGGTTTCTACTCAGAGTAACAGAGATTGAGACGTCAAAAATGCACAATCATCCCTCTTGGTGCTTTCAGAAATGTGAATGAAAACAAGTCAAGGTCATGTGGAGAGAGGAGGAAGTTGGTTTAGGATCAAATGAAATGCAAAGCACTTACTAAGCTCTCCATCATTTCCGTCCTCATCACACTGTGTTACTTCTCTGGTTTCAAATAAAATGCCCTTACACAGCTGACGAAAAATCTTCACTGTTTCCAATCAATTTAAATGTGATGCAGTAAAACAAGCAGAATTATGCTCCTGTATTAACAGGCTGTGGGCTGTTGATGACACAGTGTGTGCTAATGTAAGAATTCACACAAAAATCAAACAAACTGGTATCTAATCTTTGATATCTTGCCAAATATTATCAAAAAACTCTCTGTTAAATTGTTTCTGTGTGATGCAATGCAAAAACAGTGAGGGTATGTGTGTGTGTGTGACATATAAAATGTGTGGATGCTGCTGACCTTCCCTTCGCTGTCGCAGGCCGTGTGGATCTGGAAGTAATCCTTCTCTGAGCAGGGCGGCCTCACCTTACACTCTGCCCATCCCTCGTCTGAGAGAGAAACATGATGATGATGCAGAAATATATTGACAACGCAGCCAAAATGTGACCTTGGCATATTGGCATATTGTCAAAATGTAGTTGTAAACACCATTTTTCAGTCATCAAATAAGCCAACAACAGAACTTAAGCTTGTACAAGTGCAGTTATGAGACGACTAGTTTGAGCTGCATGCTGTGGTACATACGTGAGTAGTAGTGCTCCGGGCAGGATGTACAAGAGGACGAGCCCTTTATGGAGAAGGTGTTGCTGGGACATGGCTGACAGGACGAGGAGCCGGGGGCTGAGCTGAACCAGCCGGGTCGACACGGAAAACACTCTGACGTGTAGGCTACACCTGTGTCGACACAGAGCGGCAGCAAAACATGGACACAGAAACACAAAGAGTAAGTTTATGCCTTTTGAACTGAAAGAGTCCAGGTCAAGAGACTTATTTATATCTGGAGGAATCTTTGAATTTACCTTCTATTTGTATGTTTTTGAGCAGCACAGGTTTGACCATCTTCCCTCCCACCAGGATGCCGGTTGTTCTCCAATACAGGATGTTTGTTCCAGACTTTAGATTCACCTACAAACAAAAAGGAAATGCACACCATGAAGCACACACAAACCATAATACTGTCTCTATTAACACAATTAGGACCAGATACTCACTGTGTGTGTGTCCCATTCTCCATTGTTAGTGACTTTAATCCATTTCTGATCATCGGCCTGGGCCATCTCCTGACACTGCTCGTTCTGGACCTGAAGATAAGTCGACATGGAAGCTATCAGCCACAAAATACTGTTTCAAACGATCGCTGCTGCTCGTAGTTAGAGGTGCTTACATAGAATTCAAAGAAGATATTGTTGTCTGGATACTGGTAGGTGAAGGAGACGGAGCCCTGCTTCTCCAGGTGGACGGCGTAAACCAAAGACACCGTGCACTCGTCACGGTTTGACTCCAGATACACACCCTGAGGCGTCCATGATGAGCTGCAGCACAAACAAAACACACTTAGCAAAACAGCAAAAATGACCACGAGCATTATGATGCATTTTTGGCTGTTTACTTAATATTATAACATCTGAATCAAACTCCATGTTGTGTTTGTGAGAGTGTGCATCACCTGTTACAGGCCTGAATGTCTTCTCCATTAGGCCCAGGGTCCAAGAAGCTGGCCAGGCTCGTAAAGCCTGCAGGGATGGCATCCCATTGGTCAAAGCGGAGGCCGCTGCCCAACGAATAGGAGCCAGCCTCACATGGTATGCACTGCTGCGAGGTCATCTCTAAAAACTTCCCTGCTGGACAGGAAAACGCTGCGGGACGGCGAGACAGAGAGGATTATATTGACATGTGAATATGCTCACAGATATGACCACACACACACACTGGCAGTACCTACAGCAGTCTGTTCCTCTGGTTGGAAGTGGAAGGTCGGAGCAGGAACCTGGATTTAGCGGGATGGCGACTCTCCATCGTGACCCTGTGCTGTCACACTCTGTGTACTGGTAGAAATAGTCCGTCTGCAGGAAAACACACAGATACATCTGAAAATCAATACACTATTCAATTTGTGTGTTTTTATATGAACAGAAAAATCAGTTGTCGGTTTACCGCTTCGACCTAGACGGAAATATCTTGTCAACTATCTGATGGATTAGAATTAAATTTTGTTCAAACATTCATGGATTTAAAGGGTGATTTGATTTTGGTGATTATCTGATTTTTTCTGTGGTGTCAACAAGAGGTTTCAAGCAGGTTTGAGTTACACATCAACAAATATCTGATAGACTGCTATAAAATTTACCTCACACGTTCATGTCCCCTTAAGGATGAATTATGATCTTTTTGGTGATCCCCTGACTTTGATCTAGCACCACAAAGTTTCCAACTGTCCAAAATTTAAGAAACATTAGAAACAAAATACCTGCAAAACTACTGACTTTCTAAAATGCCTCAGCTGTACTTGGTGTTAAGTGCTAATTCCCAAATGTTGGGAAGCAAAACAAACTTCAGCATCTCAGCACTGTCACTGCATTCTCACATGGTCATTGTGGGAATGTTAGCATGCTAGCATCAACATTCAGCTCTCTTACTGTAAGTGCAATCTTACATAGACTTGCTATCCAACCAGGACATTAATATGCATTTTTCAAATATACTTTCACATCATAAATATAATTTATTACATCTTTATCAGCACAAATATGGACACAACAAATCCCTCATGGTGACTCTGTCTTCAGTCCGACTAAAAAAACACTGTTTCTCAGTCACATACATTACTGGTTACACATGACTTGGTGGGAGCTTGACACTGATTACATATGAAAACATAAAAGCTTGTCATACAAAAGGGAACATTGGAGGGTTGTGCTTGTGGGGGGGGTACCCGGGGTAAAAGTCATGGCTGACCCTGATCACCACAGCAACCAGCCGCCGGAACAGTAATGGTCCATTAAGAGCATGACAAAAGGTCATCTGTACAGTCCCTGCTTCCCAAGGACAGCTGGTTGTGACATTATCAGGATTATTTGAACTGATCAAAAATTCATTTGAGAGAACATTTTGTCCAAAACAACTTATTATGAGCGCTTCTTTACAATATCCGCAAAATTCAGGCAGCAAAGCCCGTAAAAAGGTCTTGTCTTTGTACTTTTTAATTTGACTTCCTTTAAGTCCAAAGTCTCGTTCTGGCAGATCTCCATCTTCTCCCCCGAACCTGCTGTTCAGCCGGGCAGACGTATCAGCAGAGCGCACAGGCAGCTGGCTGCAGCACAACACTGACATCAGCTAATTAAACTGGAACAATCACAGAACTGACCTGTGTTATGTGTGCCGAATTAATCAAAAACACAGAGAGACGGCTTGAAGATAGCAGATGTGTGTGTGTGTGTGTGTAGGATAGATTAGCTTGAGCACTTTTGATTAACTGATCACCTTTCTGCAACAACAAAGATGTCATTTATGCTGCACATGGCCAACACACACACATATAAACAGACACACAGATTGTGGATTGGTGTGTGAGAAGCTGACCACTTTGTCAACATGTAGCATGGCAACCTGCGCTGAGGTTCACCTGCCGTCTCCTTCTGTGCAAACACACCAAGAAGAACGCTGGTGCCCATGTTAAAGTGTGTGTTGACAAAGGGGGGAAAAGGTGAGACTGATAAAAAACAGCTCGGGCTAATGTGTCTCTCTGGTCTCCTGGGTGATTCACGCTGGTTGTCATGGAGACTGATGAGAGGATGAGAGGAGGGGGAGCAGGGGGGGAAATTTATCTCTACGACAATCCATCCTCTGAGTCAGACGATGGTGGGACCGGAGTTTTAGAATTTATGTAGATAACAGGGGAGATGGACTTGTCCTTTTGTCTGCTGATAACTTATAGGTCACAAAAACTGAAGTCTCATTAAAAACCTTTGGGCAGATAATACAAACATGGTCTGTTTGAATGTTTGACGGTTCCTTCCAGGTCTTACCGGTATTTACTTTCTAAGCATGAGATGAGAACATCTTTGCTGGGAGCAAATGCAATAAAATACAGTATTTTTGCAGGCAGTGTCCAACTTTTCAGCAATAGCACCACAAACACATCGTCCCAAGCTGTACTTAACTACAACTCTATGATACTATTTTACTTGTGCATTTCCATTCTCTTTATCTTTAAACTTCTACTAAAACAAATTTTAGAGGCAAATATTATACTTCTTACTCCACTACACTTACTTGGTAGTTGCATATTCAGATTAAGAAAACAAAAGCTATACTTTTCTATTAATGCATCATTCTGGTTGACTACCTCCAGTTTTTGGTGCCTTAAGTATATTTTGATGCCAATACTTTTGCATTTTCACTTAAAAAAATGCATTTCTTTTACTTGTAACATTACATTAAAGTGTTTCACTGGAGAACAATATCGGAGTACTTGTCCATTGCGGGAAACAGTGCTAGCAGCCGATTAGCTCAGCTTAGCTTAGCTTAGCATAAAGACCGGAAGCGATGAAAAACAGTTAGTCTTACTCTGTCTGAAGGCTGCAAAATACATCCGTCGGAACCTTCATGGGCAAATAAATAATATATAACATGGTGTTGGTTTGAATCATAAAAAAGTGAAGTGTAAAAACGACATTTTCCGGGGTTATGGGAGGTCATGTACCAGAGTGTTGCCAGGCAACCAACGGCAGGTGGTTACTGTTAGCATTGAGCCAGATGTTTTATCACTCCTCATGACAAGCTAAGCTAACCGGATATTATTAAAAGGATAAACACTGTGGTGTTATTTTTTTCCTCTAATGTAACAAATGGAAAAAATCAAGTGAGCTTTTACTTAAATTCTCCCAGTTTTTTGTGTAGTTTTAATGTATAACTAAATAAACTGTGGTTGCCTATATTTCAATAAATTGTAGATGTTAGTTTAAAATTTCACAATAAAGCCTTTCACTGTAGTTTTAATTTTTTTTTTTATTATTTACTCATTTATTTTATGTATTTATTTTAACATTTCCACGCTGTTTCTGGGCTCCGTGAAAAACCCTTAAAGGACCCTGGAAGTATCCCAAATGCCTCTTTCATTGATTCCGGCTGAAAGCCAGAATGCTGCATCAACACCGAGCTGAAATTTTATAGAAACATGTGTCAGCATTGCTCTCCCTCACTCTCTCTTATCCTCATCGGGTAAATCTAGCCCGGTTGTCCGGCAGGAGGCTGTCTAAAGAAGGGATGGAGGCCAGCAGACAGCGTCATCCCGCTGTGGACCGTGTTTATTGTCAACATTAACCGCATTTTAAGCCGATCAGCGCCGTGAGGAGGACCGTGTGTTCTTGCATAGAAACAGATACTGCTGAGCAAGTATACTGCCTGAAAAGGACTTGTAGGCCTGAAAATAATGTCATTTTTTAATTTGCACGTTAGGAGGAGCCCACTGCATTTGGTGCTGGTTGTTTATTTCTGCATGCATGGCCATTTTCTTGACCATCGTAATAAAATAGCTGATGAACAACTGTAAATCTTTTATGGCAATAAAAACACTAACACCTTAAATTTGTCTCTTAAAATGCACTTGTTTTTTGCAGTAGCTTCGGGATATTATGAGAGGATGATAATAATAATAATAACAGTAAAGCGCACTTACCTCATCGCACGGCCGCAGGTCTCTGTCGGCGGACACTGATGATGTGTGAGCGGTGATGATGAGCAAAAGGCAGCGGGGGAACCAGGAGGCCCACACCTGCTCCCGCATCCTCAGCTCGGATCACGAACAGCCGGCTGTCCGCTGCCTGGAGCCAGAAACATGAAACAAGCGGTGCGGTGAGTGTTTATGTGGTGTCCCTGTCATTGATGCGCCTATCTGTCGCTCACTCACCCTCCACCACCGACAAGTTGGACGGTGTTAAATGTATGCTTCCGGTCCCGGCTTTCATATTAAAATCATCCAAAGTCCTAAGAAAAATCAAATAAAATTAAAGAAGTTAGTGCAGTTAATGACAAAGTATGGTGCAATGAAATTTTAATGTTTTTTTAAATGTTTTTAATTTTTTTATGAACAATCATGATCATTTTCTACAAATAGAATAACTTTATTGATACCAGTAAATCTGTTTTAAGACATCACAGTTGATCAAGTTATCTGATTAATCATATGAATTACATTTAATTTGGGAGTACTTTTCTTCATTTAAAAGTTGTTTATTACTGTCTGCTAATGATAACTAGTTTCTTAAACAAAAATGACCAATATCAGAATAATATATTACAAAATGTATTTCTAGTCAAGCTCCAGTCTTTTATTTTGAAGGTCCCACTGCCTGTTCCAGTCTGCTGAGTTATTTTTGATACCACTTCTCCTTCAGTTAAACCACTCAGACTGTGACGCCATGAGTGTGAAAACGCACGTTATCTTGATTGACAGCTGGAGTTGGACAACAGGCCCTCTGGCTGCTGAGCTTATTATAACTCTGCACTGACAGAGGAGCGGGAGAATTAGACTACATTGTGCAAATGCGTTTCTACCATGTGCCGAAGCTTCTAAACACACTACTTTTACGCCGAATTTATTGTTGTATAATTTTCAAATGGTTGCTTTTTTCAAAATTAAAAAATTCAAAATAGGACTCTCTGTGAAATCACACACTCCCAGTACAACTGAGTATCAGTACAACTTCAAGTTGTACAGATGACTCATCATGGCACATCTGCAACATTCAAATCTTGAACTGACAATACTGACAAGACACCACTACATTTTCCTTGTTACACCAGAACTTCAGTTCATTCAGTGTCATTTCTCTTTGGAGAAGAGAAAAACGCAGAATTTTTCACTGGTAAGTAATAACTGGTTTTAAACAAGAGATCACATGCCAGATTGCATGTGAAAATTGTTTACAACACCTCTAATAAGCATTTGCAGGTCGAGATTTATCTAGATTATATTAAACTATTATATTAAAATATGAAACAGATAGTATTTTTTCATGTTAATTAACTCATTAAATATGATATTTTTATCATATTAATATTTATACTTTGTGTGAACATTTTTAGGAGACTGCAGGCCTGTGTTGTTTTTTATTACACAATAAAATCAAACGAGGAGCTGTTATTCAATTGGCCGATAGGTGGCAGCAGCAACGCACAACAGATACTCACGAGCAAGTATAAAACCCGGAAATGACATAATAGAAGAATCAAAACAGTTTTTGACAGTTCGGCTCGAGACCGTGCCGCTAAAGGCGTTAAAATGCTCCAGAAAATGTTATTTCCAATGTCAGAAATAATCAACACTTTTTAACAAACACCTTTGGATACTGGGAAGACTTTTTATCGGACTGTCGATGAATGCTAATCGGAGGAAAAGGTGTTTTTGGCTAGTTTATCTACTAGCTGGAACAGCTCCTCTCTATGTAACATAACTAGCGGTTACCGTTAGCTGGTTAGCTTCCACGGCTAACGAAAGTGGGTCCATGGCGATCTATGGGCTGAACATTACCATATATAGACCGGCCACAGAGCTCCCTCGCCGGTGAAATGTAAACGGTGACTCGCTGTGGAGGCTTACTAAAGGGCAAGCAAAAACAAACCTCAGCCTGAAACAACAATTAAAAAAAAAAAAACAACTCTAGCGTGCTAGCTTCACCATGTCATCTGACCAGAATGTTGCCATCGTTATGGATGACAAAATCTACGAAGTTAATAAAAAGAAGCTGATAGAGAAAAGCGACTACTTCCGTGCACTGTACAGCTCGGGCATGAGGGAGTCCACGGAGGACTCGGTGCAGCTGCAGGGGCTCAGTGTCCCCGGCTTGGAGCTGGTTCTTGAGTTTATCAACACCTCCAAGGTCCAGGTTGTAAATGAGACTCTGGAGGACCTAATCGAGACCGCCTCTTTCTTACAGGTCACCTCCATCCTCAAGCTCCTAACCTCGGAGATCAGGCTGGACAACTGCGTGGAGCTGTTCAACCTCTCTGAAGTTTACGGTACTCATGATCTGCGTAGTGCTTGCCTCAAATACATGAGCTGCTACTACCATCCCATGCTGAGGCGGCCGGAGTTCAGCAGCCTCCCCTCTGCTGTCAGAGACCAGGTCAAGGAGATGCGCATGAAAGGCACCGCCACCCTGGTAGCCATCGGAGACTTCACGTGTCTGTCCCTGGACGTGCCCGATCAGGATGAACCCTGGTCCATGCTGAGGTATGGAGAGGTGGAGCAGCGCTGGAAACCGCTTGCAAACAACCTGCCTCCGGATATGATCAATGTGAGAGGATATGGGTCAGCCGTCCTGGATAACTACCTGTTCATAGTCGGTGGATACAGGATGACCAGTCAGGAGATCTCTGCGGTGCACTGCTACAACCCCTGCAGGAACGAGTGGAACCAGGTGGCTCCTCTCAACCAGAAGAGGTAAAACCAGATCTACACTTTTCCTCTCAAGCATCAGTGGCTGCTTGTCATGTTTCACTCACTACATCTTCTCCATCAGGTCCAATTTCAAGCTGCTGTCAGTACAGGGGAAGCTCTACGCCGTAGGAGGTCAGTGTCTGGGCACGGTGGAGTGTTACAGCCCAGAACAAGACTGGTGGACCTGTGTGTCGTCGATGCCCGACCCGCTGGCTGAGTTTTCTGCCTGTGAATGCCAGGGGATGATCTACGTCATGGGTGGATACACTGCAAGAGGTTTGTTAACTAAGTTTTAGGACTGTCATAATCATTAAAAAGCCACCAGTGCATTTTATTACAGTGAACAACTTGTGCACCGGCTGCTCTTTTGTCAACACATGCACAGCGTACAGTCACTCTGTCACACACAATGCAGTCACAAACACATGAAAACAATGACAACCGCTTTCCCTTTTGTGCTGCACTCTGTGGAGACAACCGTACTGTTTGAGCATAAAAGCTGTCTAAAGTTAGAGTTGTTTGCTTGGATTCTACAATACTGTAAGAGGGAAAAAAAGAAAGTTTTCTGACGGTGGTTTGTTTTCTTTCCCTGCACTCTGTGTCATAAACTCCACCTCTGTGTGTCTGATTGCTCCCTGTCATGTTGGAGGTCATTTTTGTAGCGTAGCTTCTGGACAAACACAGACAACAACAGACACCAAACTGCACTGTTTAACTCCAACTGAGAACACTTTCAATATTGCACCGTTTGAATTGAAGCAAAGCTTTTGTAGATACGCCAAACTGTCATCTAATGTTGTTTGTTGAAGTCATGCTGGAGGAAAAAATAGCTGTTCTGTCATCTTCTTTGTTAGTTTTTCATGTCATGTGGTGTGACTCATCAGATGTAGACCATCAGTGTGAGCCTGTCATTGGGCGTCTATTTTAGTCAGCACTCTCCTCCCCTTCTCTATCTGCCGGTTAACCTTTTGCAGGGACACCGTTGTTGTGTTTTGGCCTAATGCAGCTCAAGATGATTGGTTGAAAGAAACACAAAAGTGTCAGAGTGACTTTCTTTCCTCTATAGCAGACTGATAATGGGTGCAGCCGGACGCTGACACAGCACACACTGGGACACAGGAGTGATGTAACCTGGGTGTCTCAGACACCATCACCTAGGCAAACTCACCAGGGTTGATCAAAACCTGGCATTTATCCCAGAAGCACTTAGACTCTTTTTGATCCACGGCCATCTAGAGGCATCTTTCCACCACCTTAGTGGCTCCTGGTTTTGTCTGGAGCCGCCAAGGCTTTTGTTTTCATGGCTTTTATTTTCATGTCACCAGTCATTCCCAGGAGACTGGACACTTTGCTGTTTTTTGTTTTCGATATAAATGTCTCTACATGCAGAAAATACCACCGCCATTATTTTATTTTGGTTAAAGAACCTCTGAATTCGTTGTGTTCTCCTCCTTACTGAAACATGTCAGAAAGGTCAGTTGTGCTTCTTTGACTTTGTTTTTCTTTCTGTGTGTGACAGACAGGAACACAAGCGTCCTCCGCTACAACCCCACCTCTGACTCCTGGACTGTGTTTCGGTCGTGTCCGGCACACATCCGCAAGCAGCAGATGCTCTCGGTGGAGGACACCATCTACTTGGTGGGCGGCTACACCCACGAGCTGGAGGCGGGTCGGAGGCAGCGGCGTCCCAGCCAGACGGAGGACGTGCTGACGGTGCAGTCTTACAACGTGACTACAGGGGAATGGATCCAGCTGAAGGAGAACACGTCCAAGTCTGGCCTGAACCTGACGTGCACGTTGCACAACGACGGCATCTACATCATGAGCCGGGACGTCAGCCTGCCCACCAGCCTCGAGCACCGCGTCTTTTTAAAGTACAACATCTTCTCCGACGCCTGGGAGGCCTTCAGACGCTTTCCGGCTCTCGGACAGAACATGCTGCTCTGTTCGCTTTACCTGCCCAACCTGCTATGACTGAGAGCCCCGGTGGTTCAGTGAACTCTAACAGACTGTGGAGCCCATGCAGCATTAATTTTGGCCAGTGTGTGGCTTTGCTTGTTCTTGCACAGAATGGATCTCTATGGCATCAGTGGGAACAGCGTCTGGTTGCCAGGTTGAACGCCTCGTGACCTCTGTGCCTCGAAAACAAAACGCACTACATTGTACATACTGCTGTGGATGCAAATACAAAAGCTACAGTGACAAATATGAAAGAGATGAAAGCGCCAAGGCCCGCAGGTCAGCAACATCATAGCAGCTAGCCCCAGTCGTGACACTCGTGCATTAACATAAGAGTTGCATTCAAATCACATTAAAAACATCAGTTTAATTACCTTTAAAGTTTAAAAAACCTTGAGGGTTGTTTGATGACAATAATATTTGTTAATCATCCGGATGAAAAAGTAATTTGTCTGCTGAACAATCAAACTTATTTGACTTTGTTTCCTAACTTTTATCTTTTGTTTCCTGTTCAGATTCTGGCTGCCATCTTTGTTTGCTGCTAGATTAACAACTTGGGAAACAAGTTAAAATGTTTTTTAATGTGTAGCAGACAATAAGAGAGGTTACTGAGGTAGACGGAGATCAGTTGTACAGATCTTATTACATGCAAGTGCAGCTCAACTTTTTGAGTGATTATACAGAAAATTTGACGTTAATAACTTTGTGGTTTTTCTGTTTCGAGTTATTGAAAATTGCAAGTCATTTCTGTCTGTCTTGATTTCTTTCTATTAAAGTAGTTAGAAGAGTCTTACAGGATCCTGGGAAAATCTTCAGAACGTGAATTATTTTTGAGAGAAACATGTTGAAAGCTTATACATGAGAGGCACAAACTGGGGCTACAGATCAGCATGCTTTTAAATTTACGGGCCACACTACTCTTGATGTTTACACTCCAAATATGGCATTGGCATACATGTTTATCCGTTATTCACTACAAACCTTAAAAATCATTTCTTGTCTTTATGTACTGTACATAGCAGATAATCATGAAACATGGCTTTGGTTTTACACTGCCAGTTTTGTGGGAATCAAAGGTTCCTTGAACATTGTTTTATGGGATGAGAAGCGGCTCAGAGGGAGCTTAATGTGTTCTTGTACGCACACTTGCACAGTCTTACTTTCCAGAGATACACTAATAAATAAAAAAAAAAGCTTAAAGCGCAATTCCATGAAATAAACGATGCACATGTGCCTTCTGCAACCTCAGTCGATAGGAACTGAGTAAAAAAGCACAAAATGCAAGACTTTGTAACATTGCCAGCAACTGACCAAAACTGCTGTGTTTTTTTTTTCTTTTTGTCTCTCTGCTTGAGCAGATTTTGTTTCCATTAAGGTACTTTTCAGTTCCTTGGTTAAATATTGCGTTTGTGCAAATATGAGGAAAAAAAATTATCTCTGAAACTTCTGAAGTTTTGGTAAAATGCAGCACTTAAGATGTTTGATTTTGTGGATATCAGATTCTCTTAGCATTACTTATTTGTTTGACAGTTTGGAAATTTAGGTCATGACAATAAAGGTGATGTTCAGGGGTTCGTTTGCTGTTTCTTCTTTAATTCTCAGACTCATATTGAGTCAAATGTCTCCATATTTTGCCTTTTGCTCTTATTTTCATTCATAAGATTCAGAATTAAGCCATAAAGTAGAAGCTCACACACACAGCATCTTTCTTCCCTGGAGGAAGTCCTGCTTCTGAGAGTCTCTCTGCTCTGCTCCTTCCAAGGAAAGCTTGGCACAAATGACCCAAACTATCTGTGTTTGTGTTCCTCAGACCCCCAGGAGCCAAGCTGCATCTCCTCATAAAGATGCCTCCTAAAGGAGTTGAGAAATGTTTTGTTTTGCATCTTCTGCTTCTGGTTTTTCTGGAGAGGTTTAAGAAAAGACTCTGTGGCTTAAAGTGGTTTAAGAAGTTTCCTTTGAGTAAACGAACAAGTCCCAAAGCTCTCTCCCCATTTATGGAGCAATAATATACTGCAACTAATAATTATTTTCATGTTGAGTCATGCACTAAGCTACTGATTATTTTCTCCATTAATTAATTGATCAATTGGTTCGTTTAAGATCACAAAATTCTAAGAAACTCGGTCACAACTAAGCAGAGCCCAAAGTTTTACCCTCAGATTTTTTTGTTTGTCTTAACAACAGTGCAAACCTCAAAATTATTCATTTTAAATTACTAAAGGGAAAAGTAAATGCTCACAAGAAATGAAACTTTTACACTAAAAATGTTTAAAAAAATAGTTATAAATACTGTTGCGTAGCAACGCATCATTTTCTATGTTTTTGCAAAAAACTTAATTTGTAATTAGTTATCAGATAAATGAAACAGAATAATAAAAATCACAGTGTTTTCTTTCCTTTTGAAATGTGGTACAAGTAGAAAAGAGTATAAAAACAAATAATAAAGTGAAATTCAAGTGGCCTCCCTCATATTTGTACTTATATCTAATAAACTGCTGCTAATTGGAATAAAGCCGTCATTAACATTCCCACCTGTGCATACCTGTCAAAATGTCCCCCATGAAACCAGCCCACAGCTCAGACCAACGTCAACATGAGTGGAGGTGTAATCAGACAGAGGAAGAGGTTAAACCTGTGTGGGAGTGCAGAGCTTTTAACTCTTCAAGGCTTTTCAGAAATCCAACTCCGACGTTTCTGCCCTGAGAGACTTTCTTCACTGAGAAGTCTGTGGATCATTCAGAGTTAGTAAGCAGCGGTCGGTGGAGTCGGTTTGATATCCATAATTACCTTCCTACACATGGTTTTTTTTGCATTTTATGCATTTTTATGCATCATTTTTTAAAATATCTGATTCCAAAGTTACACCATGTTCAAAAAAACATCAATAGAAGTCGAATCTCTTACTTTTTGGCTGCTGCATCTTAAATCTGCTGTGAAATCACGACTCTGATTTCAATAATCAGAACTGTTCGTGTCTCTTTGTGGATGTAAAAAAATACCATCCCACATAAAAGTCCCATTTTAACTCAGCATGTTTGACAGAATGTGAATACTGATGCATCTGTGTCTAAAATATAAAAGCAAGAAAAGATGTAACCAGCAGGGGGCAGCACATACTCATCTCAGTATTTTCAAACTCACCTTCCTCCAAGGACTCCTTCCTATATAAATCATCCTTTGTAACTTTTTTCTGTCTCATTTCCTGTGAAAAAAAACAAAACAAAACAAAAAAACTCATTAATTTCAACAAAAGACGTGAAAATTAACTGTTTATTGTATCAGATGAAACCTTCCTCACCTGTCAGCTGATTAATCACCGCTACAAAAACGTGTCATCATCTCGAGGTCATGACCACAGATGGATGTGATAAATTTAGATGTTGTTGGTGCTGACGGATGGATGGATGGATGGATGGATGGACGGACGAACGGATGGATGGATGGATGGATGGATGGATGGACGGACGAACGGATGGATGGATGGATGGTAGAAACCGGGTTCTTTAACTCATGGCAGCTGCCACAGGGGATGCAGAGGAAATCAATTGTTGTTATCAGCGGTCCATATTGATCCTCTGTGTGGGGTCAGCGATCACACACACACACACATACACACACACACCTCCACAGCGAGGGGGTGCAGGGGCCAATCACAGCTCAGGGGAATAAAGCTGCAAACTGTATCATGACACTGACATGAAGATGCAGTGTGACGGACGAGTGTGTGTGTTGCAACATCACTTCTTACACAGAGACGATAGTGTTGTATTGTAGTTAGCAGGCTGACGGAGTGACTAAGTGCATTAGAGAGTCTTTGTGTTTCCTCAGGTGAGAGTCAGGTGAGAAAATGTGATCTGATGTGGAAGGTGAGCGTGCATCTGTCTGTATCGAGTGTGTGATGGAAAGAGGAGGGTTCAGAGGAAAAACAGAGAGAGAGAGAGAGAGAGAGAGATCCAAGGACAGACAGCACTGAGGGGAGGAGAAAACACACACTCTCTCAGTCACACCTACTCCACAGCCTCACACAGCCTCTGAAAGAGACAGAACAGATCTTGACATTGAGGAAGATGCATGTCTACATGAGAGGAGCATCCAGAACAGGACGCCGCTGAGACAGATACAGATACATGCCAAGGACTACAAACAAACAGAGAGAAAGAGAGAGAGAGAGAACAGAGCAGAACAAGCCCAGAGGGAAGGACAGCAGCATTTCACAGAGGGCAAAAACAGGGTGGAAGAGGCAACATTCGCAGGTTTATTCTGTTGCCTTAAAAAGGATCTAAACAGAAATCCTCAAAGAGCTGCCTTTTGGGGGGTTTTTCTGCACACGGACGTCCACTCTTGCTGTCTGCAGAGAGCTCCCACTGCTGCTGCTGCTGCTGCTGCTGCTGCTGCTGCTGCTGTGAGGTTGTAGTCACTGTACGTTTGTGCATCAGCACCGAAAAAAAAAAGAGACTGCTTTCACAGTCTGAGACCATGAGTGAGGCAAAGAAAGGTGAGCTAGCCATCCGGGATAAAGCCATCCTGCACCAGCAGAGGCGTCTGAAGCAGGCCACCCAGTTCACACACAAGGACTCGGCTGACCTCCTGCCCCTGGACGGGCTGAAGAGACTGGGCACATCCAAAGATCTGGTGAGTCGGATTCACACGGTTAATGATTCATTGGACTGGAGAGGTTGTTGTGTGTGTGCTGCCAGCTGCTTTGGAGTCATTAAAGGCTGAGTTTGAGTGGAAGTAGGCGTCAAAATTGTGCAGCATCCAGTTACATGTATGATAATAGTCTAAATGAGATAAAATGAGGTGGAAAAGGTGGCAATTTAGCATCGCACCTTATCGCTCTGGACAGTCAACAAAAGGATTAAAATGGATGCAGCAGAACAAGAGATTCTGTTTTTGTTGTTCCACATATTCTTCTTATCTGAAAACCTGGTGCCCAAATTACCCACAATGCAACCAAACCTGCAAGAGTTTAGTAAAAGCGTCATGTGTATTAAGCTAGTAGCGGCTAATGTAGCTTGAAATTGTTAGCCTCAAATAGTGGCGAGGAGGAGCCACAAAAGTTTGATGATGTCGCTTCTTTCAAAGTTGACAAATCCAGTTTTTTAAATTTCAAACTTGTCGTCTTAAGAACAACTGATGCCGACTCGTGTGACATCACTCGAGGCAGCTGATCAAATTTTATAAGCAACTTTTTAATGTGACAGACTTTAATGTGTTAAATCAGTGGACTCACTTTTAAATCGCCTCATTGTGACTTTGGCAGCCATTTTTCTCCTCACTCATTTGCAAAGCTGAGAGCTGCATCTAACCATTATTTTCATCCTTGAATAATCTGTTTGTAGTCAGATTGATTAATTGATAAATCATTTAGTGTGTAAAGTTTCTTAAAGTGCAAAGCAACCTTTGCAGATGTCAGGTTTTGTCTGACCAACAATCTAAAACCAAAAACACGTTCAGCTTATTGTATAAAAACAGAGAAAACCTGCACATTTTTAAAGCTGTTTTTGCTTAAAAACAGACAAATTGATTAATTTTCATATTATTTACCTAACAGGATAATCAGCTAATCGTTTCTGCACCACAGAGGACGACTATCAATTATCTATTTCAACATCAATTTCATGCTCAAAGGAGCTATTTGACTCCTAACACAGTTCGAGTATAAAAACACTTTCCCATAAGTACTAATGCACTTCTGTATGTACTTGGTGAGTGCAGCCTTGAGAAAAGAACATTTATCATTGAACAGTTCATGAAAGATTCAGTCTTGCACTCTGCATACAGAGGAGGGAACATTTAGTCCAAACCTGCCACAGTGAGAGACATCGACCTGCAGAACACACACACACACACACACACACACTCACACACACACACATTTTAAGGCCATATGACATATAGGATAGAAAACAGTCCTGCATGTCAAGTAAGACCCCTCCACCTCCTCCACAAGTCTCTTAAAGCGAAGCTGTAACACACTCTGGAGGAACTCCCCTGTAATAATCTTCACAATTTATTACTCTGCCTCCTCTGTGACACAGTTATGGTTTGATGGCCGTTTCCCAGATTCCCCAGAGCTCTCGGAAAAACCTCGGCACAATCACTCTGGCAGTGGGAAGCAGCACTAGCGGTGATCTGTGCTCTGCGAATGTCACACTGCGATGGGTTTCTGTCTGCCAGATTTCAATACCAACATTTGCTGCTAGAAAAATGTTCCACCCACGTCTCCTCTTCTTCTTCTTCTTTGAATGAATAACATTTTTATTTTATTTATTTTTTTAAACTAAAGACATGTTTTTTTCCCTCTCTCTCTCTCTTTCACTCCATTATCAACCCTGTTTCTGAGGTAACTTATAATTAAAGCTGCGAGTGTGGCAATGATAAGTAGATGTTATATAAGATGCAAAAACAGCACTTCTCTTTAGTGCTTTTACATGAATGGTGATGCTTTTCCATCACATTAATTCAGTCTTAAATATCTTAACAACTATTTAATGGATTTCTATGAAAATGGGCACCAACATTGAAAGTCCTCTCTGGATGAGTTGTACTGCATTTAGTGATCAGCTGGCCTTTTCTATAGCGCCACCTCCTGGTTGGAAAGTGTAAATCTGATTGAAATCCATCAAATACAACTTCATGGATTAACATATAAATATGATTCAGAGAGTCATGTTCCCCTTAGAATTAATTTCATTGATTAATTAAGCAATAACACACGAGAGAGAGTGATGTTATGCTGAATATCAGCACGGCTGTAATGTGGTTATGAACACGAGGCTGCAGGATGTGCATGAAAGTAATCTGATACTTAATTAAGTTATGGAATTGAACAAAAAAGACAAATATTTGCAGGATTTATCCTCTCATCTGATCATTTTCTGTCTTATTTCAACTTAATTTACTTTAATTATCTTTGAAAGCAAATCATTTGAAAACACCAGATAGTAATAGTATTTGTGGGTTTTTGTTCGCATCTTCACATTAATCACATGATGTTCTTAAAAAATCTAATCATGTTGGACTTCAGGAGCTTCATATAAAACCAAGATGTTGGACACAGTAAACTTATCTGCTTATCTTTCGCTTGCATTGTCATTGTGAGCATTTTAGCACCTTAGTAACGTAAACATTTAGTTCACAAACGAAGCAGTTTGGCTGCAAACTCTTATTCCTGCAATAGTTTCCAATACTGACAATCTAAACTATTATTAAGATAAAATGAAACATTATCTACATCGAGACACGACTCCCCAAAACTCTATTAGACTGAAGGAGCCAAATGCAACTCATCTGTTGGCAGCCTGTGATTCAACATCGACTGCAGGGGCCGAAAAACCCTCTTATCATAATACCAATACAATTATCTTCTCCTTGAAGACAGAATGAAGCTCATCCCAGCAGTCATCAAAACTCCATCTGTGATACAGATGTGACCGTGGGGAGCTCGAACTACATGGCATCTGCAGCAAGTGATTTTTCAACATTAAAATTGCTTTGGAAACTTGAGGGAAATTGCCACCAGCTCTATTTTACGCCTGTATCTCTCCTCTGCAGACAGCCAGCAGCATTGTTTTGACTTTCTTTAACGAATGAAAAGAAAGCATGATGTGTTCCAGAGGTGGCCTGCATGCAAAAACCCTCACAGACAAAAGAGGAGATAATCGAGATAAGGACGTCAGATTAATTTGTTCGTCTGTGGCTGTCTGACTCTGAATCAGTCTGTTCAAACTGACTGACAGTGGTGCTGCACAGAAATGCTCAGAATAGTTAGCCTGCATGTAACTTTAACACAAAAAATATGATTTTTGATGTAGTTTTTTTCTTATGAAGAGCCAGGTCAGCTACTTTTCTCCACATCCAGTCTATGCTAAGCTAAGCTAATCACCTCTTGGCTCCACCACCATAATAAAAACACAAAATATAGCATCAATTTAGCCTTCTAAACTAACTTTCTGCATGAAAACAAATAAGAATTTTGCCCAACATGTTGCTTTATTCTATAAATGCTCAAACTATTGTTCCGCTTCTCCAAACTGTTTTAAGAAAAGGTGAATTATTTTTTGCTAAATAGACATTTTAGCTGTAAACGTAGCTCTCTGCTCACTACTTTCTGCTAGCCTGTCCTGTCCAGTGTGTAATTCAGCAGCAGAGCGTGTTATGTAAGACTGAATTTGTTTTGCTGCTCTTTAGCCTGAGGTCATCCCACTCTCGGCAGCAGCAGCATCACTTCAGCCATGTTGTGCTGTGCATGAGTTGGGGAGGAGCAGCGAGCATGAAAAGGGCAAAATCCACGGCTTGAATGCAAGAGCGATGGAGGGGAAGGGAGGAGACGGCTGGAGATGGCGGGTCAAGGAGGGCGTGGGGCTTTGAGATTGTGGCTGTGAAATGTAAAAGGAGGAAACACACGGGAATGAGAGAAAGTGTGTGTGTGTGTGTGTTTTTTTATGTTTTGGTTGGAAACATCTGAGCCCGGTTGCATGAACACCTGAGCTCAGCATGGACCTAGTTATTGTGTAACTACTGTGCTCACCGTTTTTCTGCTGTATTTACTCAACGTTTGCTCCACAAAGCTCCGCCACAGGGGGAAAGGAATAATACCATCACGTCTCTGTTCAAGCTTCCCTCAGTTATTTTTCATTTGCACCCCTAACATTTGTAATATTAATTGTTTTTTTTAAATAAAATTTCACTTCCAGCAGATTAAAAAAGCCCTTTGCAAAGCATTTAGGTGATCAAACTTCTTGATAAAACTCTCACAAATTCAACTTGAATAAAAATAAACACTTACAGCTTCCTCCAGTTATAATAAAAACAACCAAAACTAATTTTTTTGAGTTTCCTCTGGTGGTTTCTGGTCGTTCAGACAAAAGAGCAGTTGATTAAAAACAGCCTCAATCGCTTTTAGAGGGTAACTAAGTACATTTACTTAAATACTGTGCCAAGTACTGCTCTGACATACTATGACTTTCCTTCAATATTTTAATTAAGTGTTACTCTTCTACATTTCAGATGAATATAATGTACTTTTCACTTGGCTTTATTTATCTGACAGCTGTTCTCACTGGTTAGTTTGTAGACGGACACTTAAAATACAAAAAATTGATATAAAAGATCAGAAAAATTAGCTTTACTGCAGCAGGTTATGATAAAATGTTGCTTACATGTTGCATAGTGAGAATGTTTAGTCTAATAATTAAATTAGATTGAAGTACAAACAAGTTATTGAGTGTTAGTCAGTGAGCTTTAGAGGTGATGATAGAGAGAAGCTAGCTGTTTCCCTTTGTTTCTAGTCTTTATGCTAAGCTAAGCTAACCAGCTGCTGGTAACCTTTACCAGATGTTTAAATATGTGATAGTGGCATCAATCTTATCATCTGACTCCCCACAAGAAACTCTTTAGTGTTTACTTGAGAAAATCAAATAAAAATCAGTTTGTTTAGTCTAAAGTTTGACCAAAATAAAACAAATATGGTTTCAAAATCTGGTAAAATATAAAAAATAAGACACATTTTTAGTTTGACACAAAAACTGCATCCTTTATGATCTCATATTGGTCTTCCTGAATACATGCAGTGTTTTGCTGCAGAGTCTTTCCTCTTCTTCTCCCTGCAGCTTAGCTGTCCGTTCGCTCGAATCCCTCTTACAGATGAGTGAACCTGTGTGTGTGTGTGTGTGTGTGTGTGTGTGTGAGTGTGTGTGTGTGTGTTTAAAGGCCTGTCTAATCGAGACGACTGGAGTCTCCAGGTACCTCTGAGGATGATCAAAAGCTACAGAACTGGGCTTGAATATAAAATGATAAATGGAAAAAAAAGTGAACTTTTGCTGCTTCCTTTAAACACAGCGACAAAAATAAAAGTCCAGATTTTCTTACATCATGTTAAATTTAATCATAAGACATTTATAAAATATAGACGAACCAGTGAGGAGGAGTGTTTGGCTCGTCAAGCCAGATTTTTGTGAAATGGCTGATCTCTTGCCCTTTCAGAAAAGTCGTGAATTTCTTAATTTCATCTCATGCAGGAGGTTTTTTTCACACTCATATGCTTCCTGATTCGCTCTCTGAACTCGATTGTTTATGGTTTTTTCCCCCAGCAGGCAAAGTAGCACTTCAAAGTGAAGAGCAAACACAACAGTGTCGCTCGGCGTGATCGCCAGGCTCTTGAGACTTTGCCAAAACAAACCATGTTAAATCGGCTCAGATGCAGGCTTTATTATTAGCTCCGGGACAATTAGGTGGGGAAGGTTAGTGTGAACCTCTCTCTACCTTTCTCTCTCTCTCTTTGTGTCATCTGGAGCTGTGGATGGGCGGCGACTCTCTCCCTCAGCTGCTCCCTGTGTAGGAAGACAGGAGGCTAAAAATACCCGACAAAAACAAAAAAAAAACGACCAAACAAACCCAACAACAACAGAGGAGGAGAGACAGGAAGCAGGAGAAGAAGACAGAGTGTGAGGTTTTTTGTTTATTTGTTTATTTGTGGGGTTTGAGCCAAGTGTGACACATGAAACCTCATCCTTCAAACTTTATCCAGATATAATCCTAAAGGTTTTATTCATCATGATTAAAAGCAAAAGTCCAAAATTCTTTTACATATAAAACATGTGCAGATGAGCATTTTCAATATAAAGCTGCAAATTATACCTCATGCATGGTTTTTAGATGAGACAGAAAGCAAAATAAAGGGATGCAAGAGATGCAAAAGGGTGAAGAGGAGGTGCAGAGGAGCAGCAGATGTGGAGCTCAGCCTCCCGGTCGGTGCGACAGGAAGTCAGCCGCTGGGGAGCTCCGTCAGAAAAGAGAAAGAGGGCATTAGAAAGCTCACGTGACCGGCTGAACGAGAGAGACTAGGCCTGTTGCAGTCAGATAATTAGTCCACATGGCAATTAGCCTCTAATCTGACTCACAGAGGGAGAGAAAACAGAGAAAAAGTAACTGAGAGAAAGAGGCAGAGGAGGAGGAGGAGTGATGGAGTCACACATTAACAGCAGGCTTTTTGTCACACTGGCAGAGTTCTGGTTTGGACTGGTTGGTGTTCAGGAGTGACCACATGACTGACATCAGCAACATCAGCAACAACGACCACGAATGAACAGACACAAAGGAAACAGACAGACAGACGACCAGTCTGAGTTTCATCAGACGCTGAATATGTTTACATGAATGCAAATATTCTAGTTATGATCCTGTTTTTTAAATAATTTAAACATATAAAGTCCATCACATCTTGTATTTGTTTAATACCAATATAAAGCTTATAAATTCTTACTTTAACAGCTAATAAATAAGCACAAATAAGTAAAAGTTGAACCTAAACTTTAAGGATCAGGTCAATACTTTTTACATTGCTGACAAATCACATTAAAGACTAAAACTTACGACCTTTTTGCCTCAACTTTTATAGAAATCTACCAGCTAATCTGTGTGTATAAACGCAAATGTTTGGATCATTAAATCACAAACTTTAACCTGCCATCAACATGCTCCATAGTGTGAATGAGCAGGTCATTTTTTGGGAAAGTCATGGACCCAAAACGTTGTAGTTTCTGCTTTCCAACTGCTTTGTTTTCTTTTCTGCTTGCCTGTATATTGTTTTCCGTGTTTCACTGATAACGCGGATGCATCCAGATACATATATAATTGATATCAATGCATAAACAGTCAGTACAGATAATCATCTGGTGTTATCAATGTGCTGTAAACACACACAGAGAGTGTTTCCACACACATCGGACATGGATAATCCCTGGCAACACGACACAAAGTTCTGATCTGATTCTGCAAACACTGAACGAAAAATACAAAAGTTTAAAAGCTCATTTAAGTAACTTGTTGCACGAAAGAAAAGAGTAACATATTTCAACTCATCCTGAGATTTTATGAGACTGATGTTCTCAGTATTTTATCGATGTCATTCATTCTGTTGAGCTTAACAAACAAAACTGAAGCATTTTTCAGCTGCCACATCTTAACAAACAAACAGAAGCAGTGAATATTCAAAATAATATCGTCCCAAATCACTTTGCCTGCTGTGAAAAACCTGACAAACAGATTAAACCTCAGCGACGCCAATTTCACCTCAGCTGCTTCAACAATGAAACGGCTCGCTGTCAAACTAAGCGTGACAATCAGCTGCACAGTTTCCAACAGATAAACTCGTCATGGGACGCCGCTGCACGCAGTCGTCACGATTATTATAGGAAACAAAAGTTCAAACAATTCGCCACAAAAGCTTTTAATTGAAACTTTTCAGCCAAGTTTTCTGCAGGTTTACTGTTTCAGAGCAGATTTATTAGGAAGTTTTATATGTGATGCTGTTAGATAACATCCTCAGAGAGTCTGCAGAGCTGGGTTTCATATAATAACACTCATAACATGTTTGTGTATTCAGGTCGGACAGAATGGGGCAACAGGGAGGCAAAAGGTTTTAAAATCCCTTAATGGGCTCTGTTTTAATTAACTTTATCCAATATTTTAGCTTCACCTCCGTCCCTCTGCGCCTCCTTAAACTCTCCTTTCCAGCCTCTGTTAACATTTCAAAGAGCAGATAAAGATGAAGCAGATCAAACCTGTAAAGTTCAAGCCTGCCAAATCACCCCCCCACCCCCCCACTGCAGGACCAGAGCACATGTGACATCAACGAATGGCGCCTGCTAACAGCTCAGCTCAGCTCAGACAATGCTAACACGATTTGCTGGCAGGCTGACCCCAGAACAGCCGGGGCTAAGAGCACAGAGGAGGAGCAGCACAATGAGAGAAATGGCTGAAATTACATTGAACTGGTTGGTTCAATCTGTGTTTCCCTGCAATCTCATGAGAGCACAGAGGAGGAAAACATCTTTATAAGAAAAATCCTTCCAGTCAATCCTGTATTTTCCCTCGTTTTTCTCTCCCCTGCCATTTAAATAAGCATGTTGCCAGACTTTATAAGCATTTTTGCTGACTCACATGCCAGCAGATGTGCACAAAAACTTGGTCGTCGCTGTTTGCAGCCCCCTTGAACGAGCTGTTTTTATTAATTTGCAAAAGAGGATAATTAGACCTGCTGTTATTAAATGTGTGATTTAGCCGGTGAGTGGCTGGGTTGGGGAAAAAAAAAAGGTCGTCTGATATTCAGACTGTTGCTAAAAACAAACACAGAGACAGAAAAAACCGTCAGGACGCAACAATAGAAGGAAAAACTCAGTCTGTGTTTAAAAAGTGAAACTCCTGATTGAATTTGTTCAGTTCAGATGTCGAAGAGCTCGACGATAAAGCTTCTGTTTCAGCAGAGACGAGGCGATTACTCCGAGGACTGAGGTCACACTTGTTTCAGGCCCACAGATTAGGTTTGTTTAGAGAATGAATGCGATTCAGTGGGAGGATTTGATCTTGATTACTATTGATTGCAATGGAGGCAAAAGGAGAGGAGACGAGAAATCAAGGAAAAGGAAAGAAGGAAAAGAGAGGAGAGGATATGAAAGGAAACAATAGGAAAAGAAAAATTAGGAAAAGAAAGGAAATAGAAGGAAATGAAGAAGAATAATATGAACAGAAAAGGAAAAGAGAGGTGAAGAGAAGGTGAGAAAAGGGAAAAGAGGAAAAATATGGGAAAGAAAATAAAAGAGATAGGGTAAGATGAGGAAAATGGGAGCAAAGAGGAGGCGTAAAGAGGAGGAGAAACCATCATGGCTGCCTGGTTATGAGCCAGCTGAGCCACAGCTGGAGCTCGAACAGGAACGAACGGGCTAAATGGAAACCCGGTGACATGGGTGGTGATTACGAGTTTGAAGTGTTGTTGTTTTGGACAGGAAGCCTGGAGGAGTGACAGAGAGAGTCCTCGAATAGCAAAAGCAACAACAGAAACCTTTTCTTTTTTTCCTTTTTTTTCTCTTTTTTGTACAGTGTTTTATTTATTTTTAAATCTTTTTTTAGCTGATCGAGGGCTTTTTGACCTGACAGGCTGCTAAAATGGGGGGGAAAGAAGAGAGAAAAACCAGCTTCCTGTCGAGCTGCAGGTCCACAGATGGATGTCTGACACAAAGAGCTGGTGATACATGATGACGGATCACACAGAGAGCGAGGTCGGGCATGACATGACATTATCACAGCAGCGTTACGGGTTACAGGTCTCCGGGGCCTTGATGCCTTTTCCTTAATTATTTATTTCCTTTTTCTTTTATTCTCTGTCTCCTTGCTGCTTGTCAGCCCGTTAAAATCGTCCTTTTCTTCGTTCAGATTCTCCTCAGGAACGTTTTAACGGCACAATGTAGCATTTCTGTGCATGTTAATCAATCATAAAGGCCTGTAATGTGGAAAAATACTTAGGAAAGAGAGTATTCAGGTCTATATTTTCTATTCTTGCATAAGGTTTCTCTTAATAAAGGTCAGAAACGCTCAGTTGTAGCTGCTGGATGGAGTTTCCTCGCAGAAAAAAGAAGGTCGAAACTGTAATCGACTATTGCTTTTGTGATTGTTCTCAGCGCTGTCATGGAAAATATGTCATCTAAAAACATATTACACATCCAGTCTTTGTAATGGAGCTCTCAAAAAACATCTCCATTCAGCCGTCATCCTGTCGATTCCCTGAGAAATGAGGAGTCTCTCAAGACGGACTGATACTGTCTGCACATCTGGTGGCTCATCAGCCCAGATTGACCCTGAAAAAGCTCTCCAGTTTGGAAAATACAAGTCGAAATACAAGTAAATCTTCACAAAAAAGGTGGAAACTGCAGGCCTGTTGATTTATGACGAGCAGGCAGATGAAGGGAGGCAACAGGTGACGGCTGGTTGAGTAATACAAAGCATGTGACGGGGATGCCCCATGCGAAACTGCCCCTTTGCCCCTGTTATCCCATGTTTTTCTGTGTCTGAGTGACTAATGGGGGACAATATTTTTAAAATAGGTCCAGTATTGAGTGACTGTGCTGCAGCTGGAGGCCGTGAAACCAGGCGTGCGACGTATTCATGACGGGCGATTGCACACCGTTAATGTAGGTTACATCCAGTAAAAAGAGCCGATGGGGTTGGATTTTTATTTTAAGTGTCTGACGGCATCATGGAAAGAATCCCACCTTTTTTTGTTGATGTGTGTTTGTTGAAAAGATGCTCTTCTTTTCTCTGACTCAGTTATTCATCGACCATGGTGGGATGCAGAGGGTCCGCAGGTTAACAGGGAGGATGCATTGTGGTCATTTTACAAACATTGAAGGTCATGCCCTCCCTCATCTCTCAAAATTGCCCACAGGATGCATCTATGTGACTATTTAAAGATAAAAATAGTGGTTGTAGTCGTTTTAACACTTCAGTTCAGGGTTGTGGAGGATCTATATTGGTTATTGTTGCTCGTCTGGTTGTAAAAGTTCTTATTTCAACAAAGATCATCCAGAGAAAATATAATATAAGTGTTTAAAAACTATAAACCAGCCTTTGCTTCACCTTTAGCACAGACTGAAATCACTCAGCTTCCACTCACAATGAACCATTCAGGGCCAAATGTGCTTTATTCAAAACTATCAGCTTGTTTTTGCTTCACTTCACCGTCAGGAAACAGTCCAGATGCAACAAAACCAAAGATGTTCCACCGGCTTTAATGTGGTTGGATATATGAACGAGTATCTGACATTTTAATAGCTGACATCCATCTGTTCTTCGTCTAAATTTGTCTCTAAAGATATTCTGAGACATTTCAGCATCACTGGTATTAATGTTGGTTTCTTAACAGTGAATTAATATATATTGAGACATAAAATTAAATAATTAGACATATTTATTCACTTAAATGCCTGATGAATCCTGATAATTATAATGATAATGAGACTTGAATTGACATAGAGCCTTTCAAGAGACCCAAGGACACTTAACGTAGAAGTGTGAGCAAAAATAAAGGATAAATCCAGGACTGAGTGAGATTTTTATATTCAAAAAGGCCTTTAGAAAGGAAAGCAAATGCTTTGTGGTTCATTCTTGCGGTGACTTTGCTCGTGTTGCTGTCTGAGAGGCTGCAGACTCTCGACTGGTGAACAGCAATGTGATTATGGAAGAACAGGCAGCTTAAATATAATTTAGACCTACTTTCTCTACGATCCAGAGAGAACAGGCGGTCAGTGACCACATGTTGTTCTGAAACACTGGAAATCGACGCTGTAGCGTTAAAGCGACACGTCTCTGCTGAGATAAATATGATTTAAAATAGTTTAAATAGAAAAACATGGAGCCAAAATGAAACCGAACCAGAAACCTTTTTTCTGAAAGTGACGATTGAAAGTGTTGAACTGATTTTCGTGACATGATAATGGGACTTTCACTTCTGCAGCTAAAGTTAGCAATTTAAATCAGTGTGTGTGTTGCTTTGCGTAGGAAAAAGAGGAGGTGTGTGTGTGTGAGGGTTGTTTTGAAATGCCAAAGCTAATGCTACGCTTACTTAGACCTCCACCCCTCAGCGTGCGCGGCTGAAACGGCCTCTTCTTGCTGCAGCGTGATAATGTTCGGTTTGAAAATTGCTCCTGTGTGACTCATCCGGGAAGTTTTTCAGAAACGTTCAGACAATTTCAACCTGCACCCAGAACTCAGTATTATAATACCAAAGCCACAGTAATTAGCAATGCATACAGAATAAAACCCCTTATTCTATTTATTCTTTTTTATGCTCCAACACTCACATTTTGCCTCTGAATGCAGTGCAACAAAAATCCCCTGTTTGAATATGAAGGAAATATGCTTCAGCTGCAGGACATAATCTTTAACCAAATCTTTGTGTTTCTGATGGTTTCCAAGTCTGGAAGCTGCATTCAGCCTGCAGAATATGCAAATGTAGTTTATAAAAGTGAACGAATCGTTAATTTGAGGAAACAAATGAGTCATTTCTGATAAAAATCTATGTATTTCTGTCCACAAGTGATCTGTTTTCCATCTTAATCAGTGTTAATCTGATCGCTTTGACATTATTTATACAGATTTTCTCTCCACAGAACTTTTATTTCGACACAGATTGTAAAAACACACAGCAGCTGCACATTTTTGAAGCATTACATTGTTTATCTGAGGAGTAAACAGACCTGTTTTTTTCCAACACTTGTTGCTACTTCATGCCGGAAAGCTACAGTCCAGTTTGAGCACTACTTCAGACTTTAAGGAGGATCTGACATATTTACTGATATATTTGATTTTGAAATAAAAACTCAGCAGCAGTCCAGCTGTGTGGAAACGACTTCCTCTGAACTTTCATTTAACCTCCATCAAGTTGCATAAATAAGCTTTAAGGAAACAGCTGCAGGAGCAAAATATCATTTCCATTGAACGTGCAGATAATCTGGAGCAACGAGAGGCAGGCTGACATGTTTCTTTAACACACTGACCTACATACCTTACTTTGCTTTTAATTAGATAAAATGTGTCTTGTATCACAAACCATCCTGTGAGGCACTATGTGGAGATAATTACACTATAAATATTTATGTTTTTATGACGCAGAGATGGTAGACGAGCAGATGTCGCTTATCCTCTTTAATATATTGACTTTACTCACTATACAAAAGTTTCCACCCTAAATTACTCAGCTTTATTTGATTTTCTCTCGATTTTGTGATCGATTACGTAAGTGTCACATAATCTTAGTGTCTCAAAGATTTCTCATTGACTGAAACAAGTGATTATTTGCCTTATGCTATTGTTATCTCAGTGAATAGTTTGGTCTAGTAAAAATCAGATAATCATCCTTGTTTTTCAGACTCTGAGGTGACATCTCCAAATGTCTTGTTTTGTCCAACCAGCAGTCAGATATCCAAGGCTGCTTAGTTTAACACAATTTAAGGTTAAAAAAAGAAGCAAAGTCTCACATTTGAGAACCTTTAACCATCAGTTGTTTACTAAATTTGCTTGAGAAATGACTGAGATGATTGCATAAGCATCTGGTCAGTATCAGCCTTTACAAAACCCTTTAATAGGCGGATTTTAAAATTTTTTTGGTGTAAAACTGGACATCTGTGCTTCTATCAGAGCTGAACTCATCTTTCTTGCCATCTGACATTCTTTTACTCTTTCCTTCCTCTAGCAACCTCACAGCATCGTGCAGCGCCGCCTGCTGGAGGGCAACATAACGCGGCTGCGAGGGGAGGCCCGCGACCCCAGCGCCAGGGTTCGCTCCCCGCTGGCCGACACCAAGGACGGACCCGCCGACCCCGAGGAGAGGAGCGAGAGCACGGCCGACGACTCCACGGAGGAAAGGGAGTCTCTGGAGGAAAGCGAGAGGAGCCTGAGGTCGGACGAGGAGGACGACAGCAGCGAAGCCGGAGCCAGACAGACAGCCGAGAAGACGGAGGGCACGGAGGCCTCGACCCTCCTCACAGCTCTGGTTGTTCAATGCAAGGTGTTAAACACACTCTCTGCGTGTCTGTCCTCCCTCACACTCGGTGCTTTCACACTTTCTGCTGCTGCATGAAAAAACTGCAAACACGAGAGGATACAAAGACAACAGTGCTCGTGCTCCCATGACTCATCACTTTAAGTCCACTCACATTTATTTTATTCTCCCTTTATAGTGCATCAAAAGCTTGGCAGGACCCAGCGGCTGTCTGGTTGGATCCAGATTACTGAGTCACAGTTAGCATGTGCACATTTGGTCCAGTATGGTTTAAATGTAGGTTACAGGGGGAACAAGTGCACAAGAGCCTGAAATAACAAAATATGTGGGCTTTGGGACAAAAATGGGAGAAAACAATCAATATAAATTGGGATTAAAGTGAAAACAGGGTAGCTAACAGGTACAGAAACCTTATTTGTATCACACAGCAGCTCTTGCATCCCCCAAAAAACATGTTGCATTTTAAGCAGTAGACAAAATAAAAAGCAGAAAAACTGCATGATTATGAACAATGACTCAGTTTCTGAAGCGTATTAGGCGCTAATGGTTGTCTGGCTTCACACACACTCCCTGTGGTCCCTGATCTAACACACACTTTCAACAACTCCAGTGATTAATGTATGCAGAAAGGTCACGTAAAACACTAAAGGAGTCATTTATTTTGTCCTCAGGCTTATTTTTCATATTCAGCCACCGGAGACGGCTGAGACTTAATGTTTTAACACAGTGTCGGACTAAAGTGGTGATATTAAGACAAAAAAATAAAACTTTAAATTGCAGATACAGAGAGCAGGACCTTTTCTTCACATGTACGAGTTTTAGTCTTAATAATAACAAAACGGAGAATGACTTTTTTACTTTCTTAACATGTTCTGATAAAATAATAGGTTTTAAAATGGCTGTTTAAACACTTAAAGGGTGAATTAATGTATTGATTAACAACAACAAACAAAAAATAAACAGCAATTTTGACTATTTATAAATCACTTACCAAGCAAAGAGTATTCTGGTTTTCGTCTCTCACATGTAAAGTTTGCTGTTTTTCTTGCAGTTTTATTTCATTTTAATTCAATAACATTTGATTTTTAGACTGTTGATCAGATAAAATGAGCAATATGGAGATTTTAGCTCGAACTTGAGGAACTTAAGATGGACATTCTTTCTATGTATACATTAAACTACCAAGGGATAAATCAAATAATTACAAAAAGAAGGAAAATAATTCAAATTCTAAATTAAATCCTGTATTAACTCTACAGAGGTAAGAGATAGTAGATGCACTGGTGCCAATAATTGATACTCTACTCTCTGGTGGGTTCAGGAGATAATATTTTGGCATTTTCGATCCGTATAAGAAAACACTGCAGCCTATGACACCAAGGACGGAGCCATTTTTTATCCTCTGAGAGAAATCAATACAGTGATCAAACAGCTGTTATTCCCTGTGGTGTTTGAAGTGTGAAGCACAGCTGCAGTGTGTGTGCATCTGTTTAAAATTGGTCGACCACTCGGGATTTTCTGGTATATTCAGCGTTTTTTTGGCCCCCCTGTTACTCTTTGTGCTTTGTTCGGTTTTATCATCAACTTATTAAATGCAGCGTGTTCCTCAGTTACTCATTCGGCAGCTATTTTTAAACTTCAGGGAGAGAGAGAGGGATTTCTGCAGCACCAGGACTGAGACAAAGAGCAGGTTTGTGGGCCTGCTGATAAGCCAGCGTTCCTGCGAGGACAAAGGGGGCCGAGCTCAGTTTGTACAGAGCGTGAAGGATCAAAACAAGGCTCACAGAAAATGAACATGTTTATTTCCAAGGAGAGATATATATCCTCAGGTCAAGTGGATAAGGTATTGATTTATAACAGGGATGACAGTGATGGGAAATGTATATATAGTAACAGGTTGGGTGCCAGACAACAAAAATCACAGTCAGATGCAGAAAAATCTCTTTATATAAGGCTTTTATTAACTTGTTTTTAAGACTTGAGGGACTAAAACAGGCTTTATCTTATCATTTTTTACATAAAATCAACAAATGTCTTTTGTTAACATAAATAAACGATTACATTTTTCAAATTTAATTATGATAAATAAAAAGCGGTAATGTCTACATACAGACTCTCGAGCTTAAATGGAAAGTGTTTTAAATTAAAACAGACCTTCTTCAGATTATATTGTTTTAAAAATAGTCACTACATCCCTATAGGCTGATAGGCTCTATGATAACAGATGTGGTTGACCCTCCAATCTCCAATATCTTAAAATTATTGACAATTATAGAACTTTGTATAATAAAAAAATCTATCAGAGGACATAAATCACATAGTATAGTTACACAGAGACACATAAATTATAATATAAATAGGCCAAAAGTAGGCAAGATGCATTAAATTAAATGCTAACACTAGACAATGCTAACATGCTAATGTGAAGCATGCATGTTGTTTACCATGTTCACAATGACAGTTAAGCTAATTAGCATCTGTAAAATCTGTATTAACTTGCATCAGTATTAATATTCGTAGCTCATCAAGGTCCGATATTGTGACAGGTCTGTCTTTGATGACTTTCACCTTGTTTCATAAATTACAAAAGAACATTTCTGTATCCAAAACTGCAATTTGTCTAAAAATAAATAGAATTATAAGAAATAACCACATAGATTAATGTAGATGGGATCTTTTTGCATTTGATAGAGAAAAATCCAATTTATAGATGGACTGATACACAGCAGGGTGGGAATGAGGCCACATTGCTTATCTCACATGCATGCAGAGCAACCATATGTCCTGAAACCATCACTTTATGTTCTTCCACAAACATGTTCCTTCTCGTGTGTGTGAGGTTGCATGGCATCAAGTGAGAGGTTGTAAAATAGGAAAAAATAAAAGAGATTACAGACAAGAGTTCCCATAAATCATCACAATCTGCTGCACTGTAGACTTTCCTTTGCTTCCTTTGAAACACATCTTTGTGACGTTAAATGCCCCGCAGGCAAAAGAGATGCAGAAGAAGAATGTCAGTGGAAATTAGGACAAGCAGGCTGTTAGCAGTACTACTGTAAAATCAGAAAAAAACATGAAAGATTAAAGAAATAAACCTTTTGTAAATGCCCTTTTTTCTTTTTCTTTTTGAAATTTAGATAAGTTACATGAGGGGTAACCACTCTCTTATCCGTATTATGATATGAAGCTAAGCTTGCTAAGAGACAGTTAGCTAGCTTAGCAAGTTGTTTTTATACTTAAGTTTTTGTATCTATTACACAAAATATATATGCAAAAGTAATTAAAGAGATTCTGATTAGTTTATTTTTTAACTTCAAACAGAATCAAGCTAGCTGTTTCCCTTTCTTTTAGCCTTCTGCTAAGCTAAGCTAAGTTATGCTAATAGACTCCTGGCTGTAGATTCATATTTAAAAGACAGACATGACTGATGAAAAACTCTTGGCAACAAAAAGTTATTCCAAAATGTCAAAATATGTCTTTACAGCTACAATTACTGATCTCTTGGATGCTTTTGGGCAGCACAAACAAGCTGTAAATACAACTCTGACAACAGATATCACAAATTTGTTAGCATACAGATGTCTTTGTACATATAAAGCAGATATAAAGTGACATTAGCATTTATTTGGAGTTTTGTCTGTTTCCAGTTGATCAATGTGAGCCCATTAGTCTCTTGTATCTTTGTGTTTGATCTCTTCTAAAAACCCAATATACATATCTCTCCCTTTAGCTGCTAAATGCTGCATGTTTTGCTAGTTGCTAACTGTGTCTTTCTGCTTTATTCTGCAGAGGAGCTCATTAGCATGCAGAGGAGTTTTATAGCTGAAAACGACAATAAAACCTCCACCCGAAATTATGTTATATCAAGTATGGCAAGAGAGAAATAACAGTAACAATAAAATTAAACAGTAAAGTTAGGGGTCATAAAACAGACAATGAGCTGAAATCTGCTAAAAAGCTTAGTGGAGCTCAGGGGGAAACTGCAGAGTTGAATATTCAATATTTAATATTATCTCTGCACCAGTGAATCCTCTCACATATTTTCATTTAAGTCACTGTTTTATGAAAACAACTGATCATAGATTGAAATAATAATTCTGCAGTGCAGTGAGGTTTGAGCTTTGCAGGTGAATCATGTGATTTGTCTTGTTACTGTCCTTTTCAGCGGGAAGTCGTTCAGTTCACTAATGAGTTAAACGCACTCAAATGAATCACTTGGTTAATATTTTAGTCTGAAAAAACAAAGTGCAAAGAAACTGAAGAGTTGGCATCTCGCAGGGTAACAGAGTCAGCAACATGAAGTTAACAGATCAGTAAATTATTACAGAAAATAAACAACTGATAATGTTTCTAATGATAGAAAGAATATAATGTTCCTGTTTTTTCATTTAAAACTTTTAAAATTCTCTTTGATTTTGACTCTTGTGTTCTAATATTTAATCACTCTGTCTTTATTATTGTATTTAATCTTATTTTGTTGTTATTTTTTTAATAGTTTTTACTGTTTTTACTTATGTTATATGTTTTTACTCCACTCTTTGCTCCAATATTTGTTTGTGCAAAGTTGATTTAAAGTCAGCTTGGATTTTATTTGGCACTTTCGTGAACATGTGGCAGGTGAACAAATCAGTTGTTTTGAAAGGCTCCCCAGAGTTGCATTAATGTGCTGTTGTGAGTGTTATTTCCCTCGCATGCCATGATGTCAGACTGAAGTGGAAAAATCACACTGTGACACCATAATCTGCTCTCTTCCCCACAGTGCTGTGAAACTGAAGTCAAGGCATCCATCAACACTGGCAGCCAACATAACCACATCTCCACCTCCTGCTGCCAGAGGTTGGGGTAAGAAACAGCCTGCTTGAGACTGAAAACACACTCGGGACGCGTTTATAAACTGCCACCTCTTTTACAGCAATTAACACAGAGCTTTGACGGTCACATCAATCAAAAGCCAATACTGATTTCAAAAAAACCCCAAGAAAAAGTCTAAAGATGACAGGATATGAATAGAAGTTATGGAATTTAACATTAAAAGGCCTGGCTGAAAAATGAGCTTTAAATAGAGGTTTAATAATGACAGCCTATAAGCTCTTAAAAAAGTTTTTTCCAGATCCGTAAAAGACCTGACATCACCTTCATCTTTAGAAAAAGATATTAAAATATCAAATAAAGCTCAGTCTGTGCTCTGGCTTAAAAGTGTGAGGACAATGTGACATTTCGCTCCCGTCCAACTTTCATCTGCTGAAATTTAAGCACTGTTTATCCTTAAATACTAGCTATTAAAAATCCCAGCTGCATGAACCTTTAACTGACATTTTAATAAAAGGTTCATGCAATTAATCACAAAGAAATCTATTTTTGGAGGTAAACTTTCTTTTGATGTTTAATTAAATTGTGAATGATAATGTTTTGTGTGTCTGTGTGTGTTATTAGACTTGTACCCAATCAGGACAGTTCACCCCTGGGTGTTAGCGGCTCAGTGACGGGTCTGCAGCTCCAGCTGGGCAGACAGACGGTCCAATGTTCAGCCTTTGTCAAAGGTACAATTTTTTTGGATCACATTGTAAAATTAAAACTGTTTAAATTATTTGAATTCCTGAGGTGACAAGATTCTAGCAGCTAGCGACTCTGTGTGGCTGTCAATGTGTACAGCAGCGGTTTTTAGCTAAATGCTAACATTAGCATGCTAACATGCACACAATGATGACGTTAACATTCTGGGACAATATTTCTAAAGTTTTGTAGCATAAAGAGCATCCTCTAGTATTGGAATTTTGAGAAATTCTTGAAATTTTGACATTTTCCAAGATTTTTTTCCATAACAACACTTTTGTGACAATGACTGTAAATGTCTTAACACCATAATTTCCAACTTTAAAGCTGTAAAAACTGTTAAACTGCAGAAACCCTGCTGGAAAAGTGTCCATCTGTTGGCAACACCAGTGTTTTTCAGTGACTGGTATTTAATGATTTAATGGGATACAACCTGGAAAATACTTGGAATTAGTTTACTTTCAAAACAAACAGGATTCAGGATTTGGGGACAAACTGCTTAAAATTCAGGACTGTCTTAAATTTTTTAGGATGTCGTTCGTTAGCTGATTCATTTTTTATTTAACAGAGATCTTCATTTGTATATTTGCTCTTCTTTGTAGTTGACATTCAGACAACACATCCCACTTGTTCTCTCGAAGCCTCCAGGCAGAAATTACCACTGAAAATAAAGAACAGCTAGGTCAATAAGAATATGCTAATAAAATAAGACAAATAAATGTCCCAGTTGCTGATATTTTCCACTTTATTTTGACAACGTGACATAATAACACTGTATGTACTCTGTAGAAAAGCTTGTACAGCTGCTTGAATGCCAGGTACATAATTAGGGAAAAAACCCCTGATGCTGAAAAAGGACAAGTGGGAAGATAATTATCATGAACAGAAACTGTCACCACGACTGAGCAGAACAAAAAGGAGCCAACAAGAACCGAACTTTACAAACAGAAAAATCAAATTAATGAAGACTCTGAATTTTATTTGTTTTGTCTCTTGGTTTTGTTTTTAGGTTCTTATGACAAATTATGTAATAAGTTTTCATTGGTACTGGTGTAAAGACAGACTTTAATTGCAGATAATAAAAAATGTATTATGAAACAAGTGGAGGAAAAAAGTACATCTTCATCACTATTCTTCTAAAGAAGGGAATACATCAGTTTTTATTTTTGTCATGAAAAAGGCTGCTTTCCATTTAAGGACCATGCACATTTACATTCAGCTGACTAGTCTGTTTTTTCTTGCTTAGATTTGAGGTTTATTATGTTTGAATCTCTGCTATTTTGCCTGTGTAAGAAAAATCACTTCATGTGCAAGTGAACATTTTCTTGTGTAAAGCTAACCCTTTTCATGGCTTTCATGGATGTTTACAGCAGCAAAAGTGAAGGCTTTTATGAGTGGATGCTACAGATGTGGCAGAATGCCACAGAGATGTGCCATTATAACAACCTTGGATGGTATTTTTATTTTGTATAGACACAAAAAAACTCTTTTGTTATGGTCAAAAAGAGGCAAAACCAGTTCCAGCAGGACTGGAGAGCCGCAATGTTTGTCTGTCTGGCGCTGGCTAACACTTGCTACGCTAACACTAGCTTGTTGACCTACTTAAAGTTAGAAAGTTTATAGGTGCTGAATTTTACAGTAGATAAACTTGATTCATTACTCTTACATTTTGTTTAGTTACTGATTTAAAAGTTAATGATCTTTAAAGGTGCTGGTAGGCTGATTTTGCTACCTTTGGACAGAGCTTGGCTAGCTAAATCAAGCTAATCTAATTAGCTTCTGACTGTAGCCTCCTATTGTTTAAACTTCTTATCCAGCTCTCAGGTGATTTAATATATTTCAGAGAGGGTCAAACTATTCCTTTAAAGGAAAATTTTATTTTTAGAGCCTCAAACCATAAAATTAAAGAAATATTATTGTCCTTTTTGGTCAGAGAAGTCCTTGTTTGGATGATTCGTCCTGATTGTCACCTTGTTATGAGGACATTTTGAGCTCACAGAGATAAAACAACAGGACCACACACAGGCACCATTATTTATATTGCAGCTCTTGTCTGCACTTACTCCTCACTGAATAATGGCTCTAATTCAGTCTCTTACCACAACACCTGACTCTTTCACAAACATTAAAATGCTCGCTTCGTTGCAACAAGAGTCTAACACGTCCTCACGAGTACATCTGCTTACCAGCACTCATTAACCCCAGGATGAATAATTTACTTGTGTGTCTGTGGTTTAACCTTGATTCAGACTAATGTGTCCATGTAAGGGTAATGGTGTTCAGGCTGGATTTTATAATGTAGTAATAAAAGTCAGTTTCTTTCTCTTCAATCCCTCCTCCTTTATCTAATTTTTTTTATTCTTTCACTTTCAGAGGATGAGACGTTTGAGCTGTGCCTGGGTCTTCAGACTCTGCTGGAACTTAAAGTAAGGTCCTCATTTGCATTGATAATAGAAATTGTCACATCTTTGAATAGGCACAAGGGAAGAAGAGGAAGAAAAATAAAATGATAGTAGAAAAATGAACATTTCAGGGAGGGAAGATGGAGGCAGAAGCACAAATCCTTTAAAAAAGAGATGTACTGGATGTGGCGTTATCTATGGGAAAAGGCTAGATTTATTTTAGTGGCACAGCTATTTGTTAGATACCTGCTGTGCAGGTAAAAAACCAGATAAGAACGAATTGAGGACATCCTGCGAGGTGGGACTCTGAATTTGCACATTTGAAAATGCAATTTTAACTGCAGAGGAGAGACTATCTGGCAATTGGAAAGTGGTGTTCTCTCTTATTTCAGTGTTAAACTTGTTGCGTCTGGTTAATATCATCTTAAAAAAAATCTATTTAAAGCGCAATTTGAGGGTATTAAAGGAAAATGAGCCCTCATTTTGTAAATTAGCCCTGAAGGACTTTGCAATGTAAGAAGAACATTTCACTTCAAGCTCACCCCTGAACTCAACTTTCTCCACAAATTTTCAAAAACAATGTAGTAATTAAATTGAGTCAATGGTGCAAATCATCATACGGTTATTGAATAGTTTTTTAGAGACTCTTAGGACTCTTTAAAGACGCTAAACCTCAGCCTCATCATGTTTAAACCACCTTTGTGTAGAATTTCTTTAGGAGACTTCGCAGCTTTTAATGGTATCTTTGTTTTGATAGATTAAGGTGGTATATTTAGTTTATTTCTAAAATAAAAATGACAAATATTTCCTTGTTAGACTGTCTTAATAGAAAGTATGTTTTGAGGGAAACGTAGTGCTGGTTGACTAAAGCTTTAATATAATAGAGAAATATTAATTGGCATGCCTTACAAGTCAAAACAGAGCAACACAGGCATGAGGATAGTTTTAAATCTGATGTATCGTCTTCAAATTGCTTGTGTTTTTCCATCTGAAAGTCCAAATCCCACAGATTCTCTGCAGCAAATGCTAATATTTGCTGGCCAAAAAACAGGGAACATTTTGTGTTTTTGTTTAATGAATAGCAAAACTTGATAATCAAAATTGTTTTGTTTATTGAACTTCTGTCGACAGACTAATTATCTAGCCTCTAAGAGAGATAAACAGAAGAAAAACACTCAAACTGAAAACTACTTTTAGCAAACCTGGTCGTGTTGCAAAATGGTTCACAATCTCTGGTTGTATGTTCTTAAATCAAATCAACATCTACTTATATAACATATGTAGACTATTAAATGTGTGATTTTTAATCTCAGATTGTAAAATTTGAGTAATTCAAGGCCTAAAGGGATAAAACTATGCAGCATTTTGATAGCCACTGGTGTAATACAGGTTATATGTCACTGCGTCCTCTCACAGTGCTGCCTGGACTTCAGCAGTAAGGTCCTGAAGCTGCAGGGCTGCGGCGAGGAACTGCCCTTCCTCAACCCTTCGACCGACAGCCAGTGCCAACACGACACCAACGAGAACCTGTGAGCCTGAACTCGACGGCGGTGACCACTCTCTCGAATTCTTACTGGTTGCAGCAACGTGACGCGACGCCACATGCGTCTGGACTGTCCGATCACAGTGTCTCACACTGCCAGAACATGGATGAGCATTCGCCACCATCGTTCTTGATTTTGCATCATTGTGTTTGTAGAATTGAGACATTCACCATGATTATTTCTTATATTAAATTAGTCTTGCTCACAGAGTGGATGAAAGCCATTTACGAGCTGATCTAATCTCTGTGAGTCTAATCATTCTTTCTGATTATACGTACTGTATATTCAAACCGATTCCTCTGTTGAGCTGCTTGAGTGCACCGATGCTCTCTAAAAGGGAAAACCATAATAATCTTTTAAAGTGAACTTTAGTGGAAATATTTTGTGATTTGACTGTACAAATAATACTTTAAATCCTTAAGTAAATGAAAAAAGTGTTAATTGTAAATCGTTTCAGTTCGGATGATTTCAAGAAGAATCTTTTTATGTTTTGGGATGTACGCTTATTCTTTACTTTACTGAGTTATTACAGTAAATCAAAGCTCATGTCTGTGTAGTAAAAGCTACAGGCAGCAGCTGGTTAGCTTAGCATGTTGTAAAGAGTAAAAAATCCACCTGTCAGCACCTCCAAAGTGCACTAAATAACATGATACATCTCTATTTAATCCACCACTAACATTTTCTATTAAAGTGTACGTATCAGTTAAGCTTATTGCTCCTAACATTTCTAGTTTCTACAGCTCTACACCATCAATCACGTTCTAAATCTGTTAATTTCAAAAGATTTTAAACCTTTATTTCATACTTTCTAACAATTTTGGTGTCATCAATCTACAATTCTACAATTCTACGATTTCATTTAGCAGACGCTTTTGTCCAAAGCGACGTACAACACAAGC
>JAQMCX010000037.1:9838495-9909569 GCA_029814765.1 Acanthurus leucopareius | reverse complement strand
CCCCCCCCCCCCCCCCCCCCCCCCCCCCCCCCCCCCCCCCCCCCCCCCCCCCCCCCCCCCCCCCCCCCCCCAGACTCACATTTTAAATCTCCTTTTCTTTATCATGCCTTGTACTCAGTATGCAGGCCCAAACCCCTGAGCATAATGGGTAAGCCTACTTACAGCCTTAATACCATAAACTGCATATTTAATTGTATGCCTATATGTATCACCACCCGAGTCACATAGAGATTACAGTCAGTGGTTTAAAGTAAATTGAGCAAATTTATTTTTAGTCATGTTCATAGGCAAAAACTATCATATAATATTGAAATGTTGTGTTGCATGAGTAGTTTGTTTATTTTCACACTCAAAGTTAACTTTAAAACATGCAAATTTACATATGAGTTGCCTCCATTGTCTCCAAATGCATTTTGGGTAAAATCATCATCAACAGCTGGCCCACTGTGCAGCACTCTGGGGGTGGGGGTGGGGGTGTTTTGGACAACAGAATAATGATGGTAAACAAGAAAAGAGTAAAAATCTACACATTAAAGATCTCACAGAGAAATAGCTGCCAGATTACAGATGAACTGCTCTGAATAAGGGAGAGGAGGATGGAGGTGAAAATCTAGCTGAACCACATTGCTGTGTTTACCTGGGAAGTCTGTCCAGTGACAGCAATAACTAATGGACACTGTCTTTCATTAATGCAGCTTGTGTGTGTGATAGATTAACAAAGACCAAGCCGTGAGCTGAAACCAGGCCAGTACATGAATGAGAACACGCACCCAAAGATGCATACCGCCGTGTTTCCATGTATCCTAGACAGTGTTAGCACATTCATTTGACAGTAAATTCACTGGGTTTAGTCATGATAGGGAAAAATAATTTGTCAATGACATTTAAATTAAAAAAACACTTTGAAGTCCAGTGTACAGATGTATCAGTAATGCTTCAATGGTGGAAAACCCACCAGAACCAACCATCAAAAATAAACATTATATACTCAACAAAGAAAGCAAAATGTACAGGATCATAAAAAAGGCTGATTTTATATGCAGTGACCTTGAGTGTCTGACTATCCATTATATGCCAAATAATGCTTGTCAAAAATGCTAATCACCTACTTTGAAATCTATTACATTAACATTTCTTTCCTCCTGTAAAGGGTCAAAGTGTTCAAGGTTGTTGTATTTGAAGTGCAGATAAAAAGTAGGTCATAAAATATTATGACACTACTGAACTCTAATCAATGAAAACCTACGCAAAATATGGTTGTAAGTACAATCAGACCATAATGTAATTCCTTCTCCTAGAATTTTATGATTTTCTCTTTGTGTCTCTCAGTTCCGAGTCCACTGGTTCCTTCTGAAAACAAATGTCTTCAAACAGAGGTCATAAATGCATAGTTTTGTTCAAAAAGCTACAATTACATTACATTACAAGTACTTAATGCTGTACTAATGCATTTGTTGAGACTACATCAGAATAACTAAAATTTAGTCAAAGTATTTTGTGGTAGTTGGATGAATAAGGTCAGATGTCTAAATATACTATGGTTTTTAATTGTTGTTAGACAACATTGGAGCTCTGCTGCAGAGGGGGAAAAAGTATAGAAGGCTCAAAATACACATAGCTCTGGTTAGTAGATAAATTCAGCGTTAGTTTGGCTCTACACATAGATTATGTTGACAGAAATATACAGAGTGTTAGCTTTAGCATTGCCAGTTAAGCTTTCAGAAAGAATAACAGATATCCTAGTGGCTTAAGTTTATTTTTGTATTTTTGTAATTTTTTTGTATTTTGTAAAGGGTTCAATGTTAAGAAGACTCCAAGACTCTGTTTCATATCCATCAACGAAAGATAGTCATGATCCTGAAGGCTTTTCATTGGACCTTTGAAGCTCTTTGATTGGATGCAAATTGTGTGGCTCTTGTGTCTGTTTGTACTGTTTCAGTGAACCTTGATTTAACGAGCCAGGAAATTTAGCACAACTGATGTGCAATTGAGCAAATGAAGACTACAACTAGCAACAACAAGAGGAGCAAACAAGAAATGCCATATGGCATGTTGGCAGGAATGACTGAGTATTGAGAGAGCATCTCTGCCTAATGTTGGCTTGGGAATGAGACTTAGATGTTAGATGGTTGTTAGATAACAAGACAAAGCTCCAGTTTTTCCATTTTGCGGGTGATATAAAGACAAACAGATCAAAATGTTACAGTAACATGAGCATATGCACATTTAGCTTGGGCATGTGCTCTGACCCTGATGGTGTTCAGTCAGTGTGCTACAGGAACTCTCGCACGAACACACACACTCGTCCAACCTACACACACTCACAAAAGCACAAAGACACATGACTGGTTTATCCTTTCATCCTTTTCATTCACTGTCGGACTGATTCAGCTTTTTTTGCCTTAATTCACTGTTTCATTCATCTACTCTATTCACTGGACTAAGAGTTGGTTTCTTGGTAAATGGCCATTTTTATCAGATTCCACATTTGGACTAAAATACATGTTCTCAAATAAGAGGGTTTAGACGACCCTGATATAAGAAACACTGTAATGTACTATTTACACCCAAAACGAGAATGATGCATTGTCTCTGGATCGAATAGTAATATTTACATAATCATGTATTTCACATAGTGATTAACCTTGTCCCATTGTTATTTTTTAACAGCTTAGCCTTTGAGGATTCCTGTTCATTATCCAGCCATGATAACATGACCTGTTACCAATGAACCTGTTTACCTGTGAAAAATTTGAAACTGGTATATTTCCAAGTCTTTCGTTGTCCCTTTCCCAATTTGTTTGTTACATGTTGCTGGCATTAAATTTTGAATTAGCATACTTTGACAAAAAAAGCTTGATGAGCTAAAACATTTAATGTATTGTTGTACTGTTTTCATTTGAATATATATATGTTAAAAAAGCTTTCTTTTATAAATAGATAAATAAATAGTATGTGTTCAGTTATGTGCATAACATGGTGATGAAGGACACTTAATGCACATAACTGAAGACAAAGGAAGTTTTCAGTGTGTCTTGACATCTGGTGTTTAATGTAAGTACTGAGTGATTTTATGGAGATAAACAGGAGGAACTTAATATGCGAATTTGAGAAGAATTGATTTCACAGCCTAATGCAACGATAATTTACCACTTTGAGAGAAGCCACTATTCATAATAACTTTTTCAAATTTAAATGCTTAACATGTTTGACTTGAAAATAATTTTTCTTTACTTAAGATGAATATTTGAGTTGTATTTCAGTGGAAAGAACTGTGCTTTACACAAGTAAAGCACAGTTCTGCTATCACTGTAAACAGCAAGAAAAACTTTGTTGACTTTCTTAGGAAATGATCTCCAGAGAAGTTCAGAGCTGTTAGGAGCTGACGTACTTATTGTTCAAGAGCCTTTAAGAACAATAAGCTTACATAAGACAACTGTTTCAGCATCGACTGAATAGCAACACAAGAGATGTTGTGTAGGATGCAATCGCACAGTAACCACACATCTCATCAACTTTCCGTCTTTCACAAGCAAAAGTTCCTGCTTTTCAAAATCAGACTTCAATGTTCGTACAGCTTCTCAGAGAGTCATTCAATTCCAAAAACCAGTTGCATTTACAGGTAAAGGTAAAGGTAAAAGATTCTGACCTTGTGTAGAATGAGGACTATTTGTAGCATTTGATATGTGAACTTTGCAAAAATGGGAACAAAACCAGACACAGGAGGCGTATCTCAAAGTAGCAGCAAAAATGATCAGGTTTGAGGTTTGAATACTGTCTGGAGCAGAAATTCAACTTGACTTTGAACTGACGTGTGAATTCAAATGGTTCTATACGGGAAACAGCTTTGTTATTCCACTGCGTAACTGAGGTGGCCATGATGAGGAACAGTCAGAGAGCTTTGGTTTGGAGTCAGACCTGAGGGCAGTGGAGTAGTGGTGAATGGCCTCCTGATGCCGGCTGCTGTCCTTTAGAAAGTTGGCGTAGTTGTAATGGACTTTGGCGTTATGAGGCAGAGTCTGGATACCAGAACTGAAAACAAGGAAAAAGAGGAAGGAGATAATGGGGAGAGGGCATAAAGTGAAGTTAAAGTAACACTTAATAATATTAAAATGTGTTTCATGTCTTTGTGTTTGACTGAAAAGAGTGTGATGGGTTGCTGGACCATAACAGAAGCTGCAAGCAATTTGTCCAATTTGTGCTTCTCACTTGTCTCTTGCTCACTGAACCTTATTTATAAATATGGAGCAGAAATGCTTCCTGGCTCGTTTCATTAGCAAGTTTTAGGATGACTTAAATCATTCTTTTGCCTTGATACGACATAGCCAACAAAGTGCCTCCTGACATCTGACTTCAATAACTATGGCAATGGTACGTACATGAGGGCATCTGTAAATCCTTTCATATCAAACAAATGGTGACTTAAACAGTCTAGCAGAGAGCAAAGTAAAAGAGAAAACAGCTCTCTGTCCATTGAGAGGCATGAGGCAGACTGCACGGTTACAGCACCCAAAATGAAAATAAGTCAGACAAAACACTCAACACAAGAGTGACTTAGAAAAAAGAGGAAATATCCACAGATGGAAGTAAATGAAAGAAGGGGTATCAAATGATAACTATCACAACATAATAGTATCATAATCCCAGGTGTATTATCAATTAAATCAAATATCTCAAAATGTAAGTGAATATATTGGTTTTTGCAACTTCATTTAAAGTAATATTTTCTCACTTATCTAAACCCTCACATTGTGTGACATTGTTGAGTTCAACTACAGTTATTACTGGGACCACTACAGTAAATTACAGATGAGCATTTCTCATATCTGCTGTCTAATGCCTGCTGATCCTGAGGGATATTTATTTTTATTATTTATTATTTCTTAGAAATAGTACAGCTGCACAAAGCATTTAGTATGTAGGCAACTGTAAGCCAGTTATCTAATCCAGTGGAACAAATTTAATATGTTTGTAGTTGCTCTGCTGTAACAAAAAAGAATCTGCATGACTGGTTCCTGCAGTGATTTCTACATGAGTTTGCCATCATGCTTCTTAGTTGTTTTTATAACCAAGTTTCAGATGCTGGTGTGCTCTTACAGCAACACTTTTTGAGTTATGCTCTCTCAACAAATGTAGCTTAATTTGAAGTTTGAGCTTGAGCTACTTTTTATATGCATGCAGAAGTACTTATTGCTCACTGATTTGTCAGATTTTGTCTGTTGGAATGTTTATAGCACAGTGTTGGTGCGTGTGAGAGCATGAATTCTCTGAGTCTCATTTTCTCTGCTTACCGGAAGAGAGCCTCCCTAGAAAGCCAGACTTGGTTCTGCTGGACGGTCTTCCAAGAGAAGAGCAGGAGCAGCAGCAGCATGGACACACTCAGGACTGTGGTGCCCCAACGACCCACCACTGAACACAGCCGACCCAGGCCATGAGCCACCAGGATACAGTAACCCATACTGGAAGAGGAGAGAGGTATGTTAGTGTAAGAGAGACAAAAAAGCAAAGGTATGAAGCATCATCCTTGAATTCTATTGGATCTGTCATGGCAGTCCTGCTGCCCTTCAGTGTTGCTGCCTTTCTTAACATGTCTCTTCAAAATTTTGTGACATCACATAAAGCTCCCTGGTGGTGCCTTTCACCTTAAACATTTCCGATCAATGGGAGCTCATATCTTAACCTTGTGATGCCGCTATGCCCAAACCCCCCCCAAAAAAATAAAACAAAAAAACAAACAAACCAACTACTGTCCCATATCCTCTGACCAGAATCAGATGGTAAAAAAAAAAATCAGTGTAAATATCCAAATGGTTCTCTGTCAGTGTCAGAAACAAACACACACACACACACACACACACACACACACACACACACACTACAGGGTTTATCTGTGTGGCAGATCAGCTTAAGGCAAGGTTTTTGGTCATTTTTCCACACTATTGCACAGTTTCCATCCAAGTGCAGATACAGTGAAATAGTGTGCCTTGAAGGAGCAACATCACAAAAAGGGGGAGGAGAAGACACAGAGGATATATAGAGGATATCTTTGACTGGCGTCGCTTAAAAATTGCGAAAAAGGCTAAAAAAAAAAAGAAAGAAAAAAATCAGAGATTAGAGGAGAGCTCAGTCCAGACAGAGAAAGTGCAGATATGACAGGGGACAGAAAGTGAAATGAGGGGAAGGAATGGAGGTGTCTCTATGCTGTAAGTCTGCAGGCTAATTTGTGCTGTAAAATTATGCAAACAAAAAAAAATGAAGAAAGGTGTGAAACATGGAGACGAAGTTCCTAATCACATAAAAGTAGCACAGTAAAAGTCTTTAGCACAATTCTCAAGAAACAAATGTTACCCTGCACTAAATGGAGGTGACCGCTTGCTGTTTGTGCACTGATTTGGTTTAGAAGAAGACCTGAGAGCCAAAACTTCATCAAATTAAAGAAAAGTGCACACAGAGCCAGAGGTTGTGACACTTTTTTCATTTTACTTTTGTGCACTGACTACCTTTGGTTTATTTGTGGCCAAATGGATAAATATTGTAATCTAGTACTTCCAACTGGTCTGGTAACACCACCAAGGAGGAAGTTATTCAGGGAGTTATTGAAAAAGGGAGAGTTTAGGTGATCATGGGGTCATTTAAGCAAGTTACTATTAAAGATTTAGAATGAGATGAGTTGGAAAGTTCAACAACTTGTAAAACGCTGAAAACATTGCCAGTTCACACTAAGGCAATTAGGTGAGATGATGTCATTGCACAATAAAAATACCAGTATATCTGCGTGCTTTATGTTGCGCAACTTTATGCTTCCTTCATGGGAACAGGAAGTCTATCTTTCATCCATAAAATGCAATCAACATGGCATTAACTGTGGCAACTCATGAAAATGGACGCTCTCTTTCTGGGTAATGCCCATGGAGAAAACTTAGTTCCTTTTTCTTTTTTGAAAGCATTCATGTCTCCCATGGATATGCCACGGAACTGCCATGGTCAAAAATTTACAAGACAGACACAGCACTGTAAGACTTCCCATGAAAGCAACCTGGTGTTTGGTATTCACACACATATTATAGGACTAATCTCAAACCAGTGAGCTGCCACCTGACAAGATCAGTCACAGTAAAGCTACTGGCAGGCTTGATTCTAGCTGCAACAGGGAGGTCAGCAGTGCTGCAAACTTTCTCTGCAGCACACAAAAAAGGTTTCCTTTAATCATTTATCTTTGGCTTAAACTGGCCCTTACTTTTGCGTGTGGTGGATCAGAAAAACCGTAAGCAGCACATTTACGTTAAATTCATCATATCATTAATCTACATTTACATGAACAAAGTCACACTAAAGCCCCAAGTCAGTCACTCCCCCCAGTTCAATGAAGTTAACCATAGTCCCACCCAGTGTTGGATGTGCACAGGAGGAGCACAGGCAGGAAGCGGTTTACTCATTGATTGTTGACCAAGATGGTATATTTTTAAGAAATAATGGTAATTAGATATAATGGGGTCACTAATTATAAAAAAGCCAATATTTTATTTCAATAAATACATAATGATGTTAATACCTTGTCCTGGTAATCACTCTTTTGTTGTTGTCTTTCTCTCCTGTAAGATAAATATCTTCTTCCTTTGGGACTGAAGAAGCTTCTTGGATGAGAAGTGAAACGTCTTCCCAAAACTCAACATAGTCCAGTTGCCTTGTTTTTTTTGACTCTTCAAGATAATCATGACCTGGATGAATGAGAATCTACACAGACATGTTGAGAATACACCTCCTCACTCATCAGGTGACCAAACTGCTGATGCTCCACCTGACTCGGTGATTGCATCCCAGGCTCAAGCCACTGATCAAGGTCTTCCAAGAAGTCAAAGGCACTTGCAGATCTCTTTGGTGACACCTTTTGCGATATGGGCTCAAGCCAGGCTGTCAGGACTTCCAGAGAGCTAGTATGTGTTGAAGCTGCTAAGTATAAAGATTCTGCATCTTTGGTCTTGGGAGGTAATGTGTTAGAGTGGTGGAAAAGTCACCAGACTGAGCTACCTCTCCTGGCAAACCTTTCCAAAACATACCTTTGCTTTTCTGGTACAAGTGTACCTTTTGAGCATGTTTTTAGCACTGCAGGGGACATTGTCCGTTCAGAACGCAGTGTTTTGTCTCCTGAACATGTTGATCAGTTGGTTTTTTCGAAGAAAAACCTCCCAAAGAGCATTACTGATAGACATAATTGACTGTTGTAGGGATCACATATTAAGTTATGCTTCAGGTAATGAGTTCTCATCAAACTACTGATGATCACATACATAGGGCATGGTTTAAGTATTGTATTTGTTCAATGTGGACAACATGTAAATTTGTTGAAATATGGTTTGTCTAACAACAGAAATTTCTTATTTTTATATGGAAAAATGCACATTACCTGATGTAGTGCACCTAGTTATGATGCACCCTATTCGCACTATATTTTCTATATAGGTCAACCATAGGTCAACTATTAACCTTGGTTATTTACTCCTGAGTTCTAATATGATAAAAACTTGTTAATACAAAAAATATATTGTTCATAAGACACTAAATATGAGTGTATGTTTACAGAAAACTTGTGCTTTTTGTTGATATTTTGTAATTTGTTTCAGCAATAAAATTGTCAAAACATCAAAATTGCTTTCTATTTTTTTCTTTAGGTGAAATGTAACTGATTGTGTCAAACATGTAAATAGTATCGTCCTAAATTGATCGAAGGCCCCTGAATCGCATCAAATTGAAATCGAATTGTGGCAGACTTTGTGACATTGCCAAATATATAGTATAGTATAGTTGTCCAAAGAATCGATGTAGTATCGTATTGTCATGAAACTGGTGATTTACACCCCTATTGAAAAGATGGGGGGTGAGATGTGTTTCTGTTATTTAGCCTTGTTATAGTGGTGTGTATTAGACTGCATTAGTTTTAGCTAGGTGTACCTAATAGACTGGCAAGAGGGTATATGTCCATATGCGAAGATTATGCACTAATGAACGTGCATGTTATTAGATAATTAAAATTAGCACACACAGTCTTATGCTACATGTGTGTGTTTAAAGGGTTACTGTTATAATTACGCAGAAGAATTTGATCTGTGTAGCTTGAGGCCATGGTAACCCTATCAATGTGACCCTGAAACAGGAGGCAGGAGGCCAGGCCCTGCTTTGTTTATAGTGAAAAGGCTCAAACCCAAGGTTCAATGCAAGGGGAGTTTGGATCACTTGAAAAATAAATGAATCTTAATCTCCTTCATTATTAGATGTATTAGAAACTAAACCTTGGTAATAACAAGTTCTGTTCAGTCTGTTATTTTTTTTTCATTGAAATGTTACAGGAGGAGAAGCAAAATATGTAATATGCAATACAAAATCATTAGAGTTGCTGTTTTTTTATAATGATACAACACCTACTATGCTAGTTACTGTTTTATTACAGATGTATATTATGTTTTCAATATTAGTCATTACAGTTTTAATTTAATAAAGGGAAAATACAGTTTGATCCACATCACTATCCACAGATTTTTTTAAGTGATATCAAATACAAACTTATATTTTAATCTCTAAAAATAAATGTCTGTTTTTGATCACTATAGTTTTTAATGTTTATTTTATGAAAATGTGTGAGATTAAAAAAAAATATTGCCATTGCACCATTTTTCAGTCCAGACATCCAGTACTGTGTACAACAAAATTTATTTTTTTCACAAAATATAATTATAATATCACTATTGTGTAGCCCATATTTAAGATATGCCTATACACACTTTCTTTAACATTCTAATATTCTAATGTTTTACCTATTTATCTTTTCCTCATGTCTCTCCTTTCTCTTTTTTTCAGTCACTACCTGCTCAGCCAATCAGAGCCTGATGCCCCGGAAGCCAGCATTGTCTCCCTGAGCCACCAGGGGGCCTCAGTCCCACAGTGGGACATCACAGAACCAAGTTTGTCTTCACACTGAACCCTCCAGTCCCAGTCAAGCTGTCCCGCTCTTCCTTCCCTCCTACAACTTCTTCTGCTTCTGTTCCTATTTCTCCTCCCCTCTGGCCCCCACAGGCCCACCTGGACTCCCAACCAGCCTTCTCCCTCCATGAGGGGCGGGGGGAGGTGCCTGGATCCCTGGAGGTGGCCCCACAGCCTCTTTACCTTGCTTCACCTGGGAACCTCAGGGACCAGGCACAACAGCCCTCTCACAATGTGTCAACTTTAACAGGTCAGGCAAAAAAAACATTACCCACTTTTCAATCTGCAAATTACTTATATTTTCATTATTTGCATAAATTGTCAGTTATGTTAATTGTAAGTAAGAGATCAGTGTAGGTTTTTACATTTGTCTGTAGAGGGCAGTGTGCCATTGTAGGTATTATTTAAGCCTAGTAGTGGTTGTTAAAATGCTGCTTTTCTCTCTTCTTTTTGTCTTTGCTCATATATTAACACCCATACACTCATTAATGTTTATACCAACACACAATTACACACATATACAAACAAACACTCTCCCACACTCAGACCTTTGTTCAGACCTGCCAGAGTTGGAGATAGTGAGCCTTCTATCAGAGGCTCAGCCCAACTACTCCCTTCGAGCAGATAGCGTCTTTGGATATGACAATGATGACTGGCTGCACACTCCTCTGCTGCCACCAGAGGTCGCTCTCGAACTCACATACCAGCAGATTGAGGAGACCCTTAAGTACTTCTGTGAGTACAGCTTTATTTATTCTTAACATGACGTCCTTTTCCATTGTATTGAAGCCCCACTTTATGATCCCAAAATTAACTTTTAATCATGTTAAATGTTTTGGTGCTAGGAGCATTGTGTGTTGTGTTTAAGTTTGGTGAGGAGCTCCAACCCTCATTTTAGGTTATATTCATGCAGTATCTGTGCACATACATTGATTTTTTTCCCCTATATTACTGCCATCATGTTGGGCTCCATGGAAAGTCCCAGTCTGAAATCAGTTTAATTTACAAGGTGAATACAGACTGCAATTTTTTACTGCAATCTGGGTGTAAGAATGCAGATAGGGAATCTTCACAAGGATGTAAATATGAGACTGTTGTGACAATCCCAACAGTTCATCACTGACTTGGCACTGATTTATAGCCTTTATTTCACAGTTGATCCTGTGAAATTGTTAGGATTGAGGTTAAACTAAGCAGAAGCTTTGTATGTTATAATGTTTGCACAAATTTGAAAGGAATATGAACACAAATTTGAGGATGTACCTGTAGCACTGCATCTTGGGGCAGCTGTGGCCCACTGATCAGAAGGTTTTGGTTCGATCCTTGACTTCTCTGCATGTTGATGTGTCCTTGGGCAAGATACTGAATGCCAAATTGCTCCTGATAGCTGGTCCACTGCTGTGTGAAAGTGTACATGTTAGCTCCTGATGATTAGGTTGGCACTTAGTGGAAAAGGCGCCTGTCATTAATGTTTGAATGGCTGTATGTGTTGTAAAGCAGTCTGAGCAGTCAAATGACTAAAATAATAATAAGTTTAAATATGCCTTTAATAAATTGAAAAAGGAAAATCTGAAATTTTATAGAGAGAACAACGAAATATAAGGTTGTCAGATTAACTGATAATGAAAACAGTAGGTGAAGCCCAAGTCTCTACATTTCTTAATTGTTTTCTTAATCAGAAGAAAACTGTCTTGTTTTGTTCTCATATTTTGTTCAGAAATTAAAATGAGCTAAGGTCTTTGTCTTTGTTTTGACTAGAGTGTGTGAAGCCTAATTCCTCCCCCACCCCCACCCATGCACTCAGATTCATGGATGTCAGATGTCACCAAGCTGATTAACCTGCAGTCACTTGGCCTCCTTAGCGGTTTCTGCTGAAGTGCTGCATATCCCAGCATCCACCCTGACATCATGATGACACTGTTGGCAATTCAGTTGCCACAGCAACCCAGGAAGGATTCATGATGAGACTTGCGATGTAATGGCAGTTTATTAACACCTATCCAAGAAAATGGATTTAGGAAGAGAGCCTCACTTCAGAGCGGTTTGACATTTGTGACACAAAGCCAGTAAATCAGTGGTTTGTTGAACATTAAACACACATTGTGAATGTAAAAATATCTGTAATATTTACTTTGAAATAACATCTGACATGGTTAAGAAACTTATCTCTGCTGTTAATATGTGCTTTGTGACAGAGACTTTATTCCAAGATATTCCTTTACTCCTGGTGACCTCACCTTAGAGTGGTAGGGTTGCATGAGATTGTATGGCTGCATCCTCATAATACCACATAGGCCGAACCCAGCAAATGCCAAGCCTCTTGTTTCTTTCAGGACCAGGACAGACTAACCTGGTCAGCATTAATTGTGCCATTCTGCAGTATCAGACTCCTTGTGGCAGGTGGCATATGGTGTTGTTTGTTTTAAGTGTTCTTTGCTTTAGCTTACTGCTTCCTTCCCAGTTCCATCTGTTTGTGTTTTACTTCCATGCGTCTTGTTATTTATTTAAAGAATAGTTTCCTGTCCTTTCTGATTTTTGGCACACAGGCCAATTGATTGTTAAAGCTGTAAATAATCAATGTTTTATAATAACAATACATCAAATCACTATGATTAATATTATATATAGGGGGCTCATAGTGATGAACCCAACACTGCACTCCACAGAGTGATTAAACAGCTTTCTGGTGATTGTTTTGGTTTTGGTTTTGGTTTTGCAACTCAACCATTTGTGTTCAGTCTTTCTGCTCCCATGAACCTTGTTTTCAGCGAGCAGTTGTTTTTTTTTCAGTGAAAGCTTTGACAAGCACACTAAACGTTACTTTTTCAGCACCAAACAGCACACGCGCAGAGTCAGTGACTAGCTAGACAACATAGTGAAGCATTCAGTTGAGAAAAAGCCTGATATTGCCCACATGTTGTTGGAGATCCAAACACAGCTAAGAATAGAGTGAATATTGGACCTCAGGTAAACACAAACACAACTACAACCAGGACATCTCCTACTGAATTTGTTTTTTCCATATAGGTTTTTTAATTCTTGGTGTCACTCTTTGTCTTAAAAAATTCTTTGTTTGAATAGTTTGAATAGTTGCACACAGGCAGATAAATTTCAGGAAACAACAGTAGAAATCTTTTTGTCCCAAAGCGTGGGAAACAGTTTTAAATCCTTATATAATTACAGTTTGAAGGGATCTTACCACAAATCACATTTCATTTAATTACACAACAGGTATTGCAAGGAAACATTTGAGCTTATTTTTAAGTCACCTCAAATAACAGTAATGACACCCACAACAGTAGATTATGGTAAATACTCCTCAATCAACCTAAGAGGGCAGTTTAGCAGAGGAAGCTCACTTGTCGGGTTCAATTGTAAACTTTGTCCGCAGCTTGTTTTATTCTTGTAGTTGGGAGTTGGCATACTGCAGTCAGAGTATGACTGAATAAATACTGATTCTTTTTTATATATTTGATGCGTGCAAAAACACAATGCGATGTATTGCTGTTTTTCTGCAGACATTGTGTGCCAAACCAATGGGGCAGATGACCTTTCAGTGCGTTCCTCAGAAAAGTAATGAACAGTGGACTCACTGCCAGCGATCTGATAAGGGGCTTATTATATCCTCACACTGAGTTACAGTTGTGGCTTGGGTTTATATTTTATTCAGGCGACTTTATTGCTTTTGTTATTGTACAACTTGCCCCTCTTGAATTTGTTAATAGTTAGTTATTATAGTTAATATATAGTCCTTATCAGTCATCCAGGTGATATAAACTCTTGAGGATGCTGAATCATAGCACTGGACTGAAGTGTGGATTTTATTGCTAGGATGTGACTCACAGATAAAAGCTCTGCATATTTCTGCTTGTTATTGTGGGCAAAGTTTTTGGGACATTACTTCCTTATAACCTGTGTTCCCCTGCAGCATTCTTAGTAATATTGTTGACTTCAGTCAATTGAACACTTGCTGTCATAGCTGATATTGTAGGGTTTCCATTTAACCCATGAATGATTCCTTTAGATGTGCTGCCCTTCCAGGGTTTATTCTACAGAGACTAAAAAATGCTTGCAAGCTCGCTTCTTCATCTTCCGAGTAGATGAAGAAGCTTGACAGATGGTGAAAGTTCTGTTATCCCCTGTCTCTTGTGTGTGTATTTGACTTGAAAGTGACAGTTTATGTATGAAACATTAATAAGGAGGTTAATATTTGATTGCAAAAAACAAAAAACAAAACAAAAAAAAACTGCGGCGTCCAGCACAACAACTGCAAGACATAGGACAGAGAGAGACAAGACAGGAAATGTGATGACATATGGAGTGTCACAGCACAAGTAGTATACTGAAAAATTCTATGAAAATTCAATTAGAATTTTAAAAAATGTGAGATGAAAAGTAATCCCTAATAATGTAGACTATGTAACTCTACTCTTAAAGTATAACACCAAGGAAATCATAATTGTCTCATAGGAATAACTTTTTAAAGATAGATGGAATTAAAAATAACATCAATATTTTTTTTATTATGGTTTTATCTCAATAATTTCAGTCGAAACACATAACATTATTAAATATATTCACTCTCTTGCTTCATTGAGACCCCTGTAAAGTGGGTGTGGCTCTGTCTGCACCAGTGTGATGCAGAGCTTTCATTTATCTGCTGTTACGTATGTGTGCAGAGCAGGAACAGCAGTGGCAGGGGCGGAACCTACCATCTCCCTCAATTTCACAGGGGTGAGTGGGCTTAATGCAGCATCCTTTTATACTGCATCAATTTTCCTATCCCATTCTTTTCTCAATTATATCCACATGATAATAATCTTTTTTACGCTTTGAAAAGGTCAGCAGGATCATCATTCGCTATTATTAGTTGTGGCTTGTGGGTTAGATTTTTTTCTTCCTCCTTGAGCCCTCCTCCCCTTCCTCCCGTCTTCTCTTACCCTGTAGTCCAACGTGGCCAGGTGAAGGGAGGCAGGCATGACGACAGATGGCCCTTTACAGTCTGAGGGATTATATATTAACACCAAGCAGCTCAGATTCTTTTGCACACACAAACACAGGTGTATACACCCACTCACGTAGGCAAGTGGATATTGTTTTCACCAACACACAGATCAGCAGAATGATGCCTGGGACACAACTGGTGTGTCATAGCGCAGCCAGCACACAATAGGGTTGGAAGAAGAGGGATTTTACCAATGGACGGAGAGACAGAGGGCAGTTTTTCTTTAGTCACCATGGAGGTATGGAGTTCATCGGCATCTGAGGAGGAGGAAGAAGAGAGGAGCACTCCAAGCCTTCTGGATGAAATAGTGATGGAAGAGAAGAAATGCCATAACAGCAACAACAATAACAATAACAACAAGGACAGCCTTTGCCAGGAAGTAACACAAGGTGAGATGAGTGGTTTTGGAATGAGGCAGAGGATAGAGGGAGACGTGACCTTAAATATCTAGAGAGAGTCCATGCTTGAAGTGAAAAGTTAAGAAAAATTGTATATAAGGCTTGTAGTCCGAGGTGTCATGGTTGTGGTTATTCTGAAAGTCTGATATTCAAGATTCAAGATTCAAGAAGCTTTATTTATCCCGAGGGATATTGCTTCCTGTCATGTTTTTGTTGTGCGTTGCATTGTTAATGTCTTGGTTATTTAGGTGCTGTAATATTTTAAAGGGCACTGCATGTACTGCAGGGGTGTCACTGAAGGTACATCCATGCAAATAATTACTACCATTCAACCAAATGCTTCTTTTTTTGCATCTTTTTTTTTTACAAGACCCTGTCAGTTCAACGTAAAAAAAGCCTTCAAAAGTAAAAAATTTGGTAAATATAAACAGATTTAACATATCCTCATAGTATTCTGAAGGTCACTGTGTGTGTGTGTGTGTTTGTGTGTGTGTGTTTACACATGCTGCAGCAGCTCAATCGAGTTCAGACTACATCTAAGCAATTTTCAATTTTTGCTGGCATGTGAATTTGTTTTTTCGATGTTTTGTTGATGATATATTGAGGGAACTGTAAAATTAGAAAATCATATCGAAATTTCCTTTTATTTTTAGACTTTTCCCTTTTTTATGATGTGACTCTGGGTGTAATTTTGCTTTGGTAAACAATGAGAATTAAAATATTCAGATGAGACTGAAGAATGACTGGAATGCTTCTCCTAATAAGTGACTCCTCTTGAATGTTGCAAGACTGTCAACATGGTGGTCTGCGGTTCAGACCAACATAGACTGCAGGAAAAATAACTGTGCTACTACCCTACTTTCATTCCAGCATTGAAAAGTGTCTTTTTTTCCTGTAACATAGTGTTGGACTTCTGATAATTTTCAATGTGCCAAAAATAAGGTTTTTATAAAAGATCCGTCTTATAGTGTAGAGCAGTTTGTACTGGCATAATTTAATCTTGTGACAGTTTTTATTAAATAGGTGTATGCGTTTATAGTGAGGAACAGATGATATTAACAGGGACTCTCCTTCATTTCTCCTTTGTACGGGACTTTTACGGTACGTTCTTTGTCTAAACGGGTATATGGCTGGCACAAGTGCCGATACTGCAACACAGGCACCCCTCCAGAGAAATGGCATACTCTGGACGAATATATGGTCCCTTTGTTATGCAATAGGATTAAAACATTGGATATGTTTTCAATGCACTTGTACTGTACTTAAGTTGTTTTGTGTTTTATATTGCATAAGCTGTGTATTGTGAGGATACATCTGTACTACCAGGACTTTAGGCTCACATCTATCAATGATGGATCAAACCCTGATAATGTTATTTAAATGACATCATAACTCTATTGTGTGATTTATTTTACCGTAGCAAAATATGTATACCTTTACGATTGTTCCCTGTGCTCTAAAAAAAAAGCTATTGACAGATTTGCAGTAAGAAGCTCTGTAAGTCAAATTTTAGCTCCTGCCAATCTTGTCAAGTCTGCACCTTCAGAACAATCGAGATCATAGGGGATCAATGTGAATCTTATTCTTAGAGCTCATGCCTGTCTGATCCCCGCAACATTACAGACGTCATAAGTAAACCTAAGTCAGCCAGGTTTGTCTACAGGGACAGAATTGTGCTAGTAGTTTTGGTAGCTTCCTAGATTTAGCTCACTCCAAACCCTATGTCATCTCCTCTCTTGATCTCCTCTGCATTCTGGCAGTCATGTTGAGAGGAAATAGATCAAGTATTTTGGCTGGAGAGACTTGGTGGATCTACAGTTTAGGTGTGTGTGCAAGGGAGCAAGTGCAATTTGCCATTCCAGGTACTAAGAATTAAATGACTCAGAGTTACAACAGCATAATCTTAGTAAAAAAATAACAGCAGTGGTAATTCTCTATAATATTCCCGCAGAAGACATGCATGAATGAATGAATAGATAATTAAATGTATTGCACTATAGATGGAAAGGATACTGTAAGCTTATTTTAAGATTTTTAGTCACTGAACTTTTTCATTTTTTGAATGAATCTGTTCCCACACACTCTCTGAAACTCACTGACAGTCCTGCTTCTAACTTTATAGCACAAGTGCTGCAATCCACTGTAAATACACCAAGATATTAGGAAATACAATTATTCTTTTATTAACAATCTGATAATTTGCAGTGTATGTATTTCGACAATAAAAGTCACAAACAACACAGGTATATGAAGGCCATCATGTGTGCTTTGGTCTGTAGTTGGTTGTAAATGACAGAACTTCTGCACATGGAGTTAGCCAGGTTTGTGGAACTGTAAATGCTTAAACGCCTGTTTCTCTGAACACTTTGAGGATCTGTCGCACATGTGTGCTTTAATATGAAGATTTAGAATTAAAGATACAATGTGATTTCTCATGTGGCTTTTTAGTTTCATGTTATGATCAGAGTCTCATCATTTGTCAATTGTCATCTTAGTTTCCCAGTCTCAACTTTTTGCAGGAGTGAGTGTGGCACATAATGCTCATGACTGTTTGCTTCTCTCCTCTCATTTGTCCCGCAGAATTGGATTAACATGTTTAAATTATCACACTTTTGTTCTGTGTTCTTCTTAAGTCTTCTTAGTGAAGATGGAAACATGACCTCTGTGTTACAGTTAATAACTCACAGTGCTAAAGACATGATTTAATGTTATATAATTCATAGGCAGCAGCAGTTTTCTTTACAGAGCCGCAGCTCAGCTCAAGGTTAGGTTCTTTCCATTAGGCTGATTAGACACTGATACAGCTACCCATTGACTGTGTTTCCAGGCCAAATTCAAGGGCCTCAGACTAATTACTTTGCTGTCATCCATCTCTGTAGTCCAGCTAAGCTTTTACCAAAGTAAGATTACGCAAAAGATTTTAGTGCAGTCAGCCATTTAGAATTGTATTCATATCAAGACAATTTTTTTGCATCCTTAAACAGAGATGACTTGATGTCACTTTATCCAAAGCTACAATTGCAGGTATTAGAAAGGTGGCACAAATCAAAATTATTTGTTGTTTATTAACAAGCCCTTGGTAAACAAAATAATAACCTTTGAACCTCAGATAAAATAAGGGTAATTAAGAAAGTACATTGTTTACTTTTACTTTTATTTCTTTACTTTTTTTCAGTGCTTATGAATAGTTCTTAAATTGCTCCAATAAAGAAGCACCTTAATACAAGGTCCATCTTATCTTAGAAAATGACTTCTACACCTCTTTATCCTCATTGACTTCAAGTAGACACAAACAAACCATTCCCCAGGATGTAAACAAAGCTGCAGATTGGCAGTCCGTCAGTCCATGTCCTGCTGGTGTGAACCTCTTGTCAGTTTAGACCTGGCAGTCTCTCCCATCAAGCTATATTGGTGCCTGGGAGAACAAGGTCTTAATCAGTGTCTTATCTGGGCTAAAAAGGCTCAGGCTAAGAGGATCAGTATCTGGCTGACCACATGGAGATGCTGTGGTCTGAAGCTGTGGAAACTTTAAGTGGGAATAAATTCTACCGAAGCACTTACTCAGACAAAGAATACTGTGTGTTGTTGATGTTTTGACTGTTTAATTTTAAATAATGATTATGTGACAAAGGGATGCTTTTGATGGCAGCTTCTCTCTTCACATGTTTGAATGAAAAGGTAATCTGTTAATTATAACTTAATTTTAAATATTTCCATCTCTTTTCTGTTAAAGCAGCACATTTAGAAATGCAACAGAAATCTGAAACACTTAAATCAAAGGGAAGGAAACTTATCAGCACTGGACACATGATTTGATTGCCAAGTTACTTTCTAAGATGCATTAATCGCTCAGAAAGTAACATAATTGCCTTTATAAATTAAGTCAAAGTTAATAAAGTATGAGTGGATATCAACCATATCTAAGTTCATTCTGTCCTATAAGTAAAAGCTGTTTTCTAAAATCATTTCCTGTTGTTGTAATACTGGCGAAAAAACACATCTGTCAAAATTAAAACAGCTCTGCCACAGGTTTGTTATCATTGCTCACAGTCCCATAATAATCTCATGATAAACAGTCTGTCAGTTATGAAAGAGTTTGTGTGCATCCTGCAGCTCTGCCTCTTCCTTCATTCATTATATCTCTCTCTCCCTTCTCCCTCAGTGCTGTGCTCAGACAGAGTTGGCCAGGTCACTAAAACGTATCATGACATCAAGGCAGTCACCCACCTGCTGGAGGAGGTAAGAGAGAGACACACAGCAGATGAACGGGATTATGGGAGATTAAATTTGTCTGCCTCTCTGACTGTCGTTGTTTGTCACACTTTTCTGAGGAATGTCAGTTAAACTAGGCTAAAAAAAATATAACTGTACTTCTAGTTTTCTTACTAAAATGGCAATCCATCTGCCAAAAAGGGACCATATTATTATGTATCATTTAGAGAAATAAATGTAATATCCACTTATCACTTTGCAGAAAGAACGAGATCTTGAGTTAGCAGCACGGATCGGTCAGTCCCTTCTGAAGCAGAACCAAGAGCTCACGACTCGCAATGAAATGCTGGATGAACAGCTTGAAATTGCGAGGGAAGAGGTATAAACAAACTTCATGATGCACACTTAAGCAGTTACACTGGAGTACACGATTTATGCTAATTCAGCCTGCTGAGCTCAAGTGGTAATTTGTTTTTTCTTTCTAGATTGCTCAACTTCGCCATGAACTATCGATGCGAGACGACCTCCTTCAGTTCTATGCGAGCACTGAGGAGATCGAGAACGCTGAAGCACACTCACCGTGAGTTTATGCTTTTTTTTTTACATCTTTTGTCCCCTTCAAACCATAAAGAGCAATCTACAATTCTACAATTCTACAATTTCATTTAGCAGACGCTTTTGTCCAAAGCGACGTACAACACAAGCAAGAAATTCATCATCATCATTCATCAATGACATTTAGCAATATTTCTACTTGTTAGCCAGATTGTCTTTTACTTTTAGCAAACTGCTTCAACAATTTTAATAACTGAGCTGATTACACATTTCACTCATAATTTTAAGCTAACTATTCATTTAACTACTCATTACGGACATTAATTGATCACTTTTAGCTATTTCAGCATTTACCCAGTACTATTTTAAGTGTTTTTCCATTACTTTTAACCACGTTATTCAGCAGTTTGATCATAACTCTTAGCTAACCATTTAAACAGCTTATTCTTTTAGCTAAAGATTTGGACAATTTATACCTTTAGCTAAACTAGCTAACTATTTGAACTAATGATACATTACTTAACGCTTTTATTTAAAACACTGACCAATTTTCATCAGTTTTAACAAACTATTTCAAATGTTTTTTTATTATTTTTTAGCTAACTTAACTGTTAGCTGCTGATAACCGTTAGCTTCATTCAGATCTCTTTCAACCATTTAATGATTACCCAACTTTTAGCTGTTCTGCTAATTCACTTATGAATATTTCAGGTATTTATCCATTAATTTTAGTTTTCTGATTAACAATTGAGTCTATTACTTTAAAGTCTTTGACCTCCCGCTAGCTAGCTAGCTAGCTTCTACACACTTAGCTAAAACACTAAGTTTTTGAGGTGTAGAGTAGACTTGACATATGAATATAAACAAAATAAACAAGACATAACATGTCAGTTTAACTGAGCTTCAGATGTGCTGACAGATGGATTTTTTAACCTTTAGATGGAGTCAAATTAGCCATCTCATTAACATCTGTTTGCTGCAGACAGATGTGAGAGTGGTATCGATCTTCTCAACATACTTTAGTCAAGTGTGAATAAGCATATTTCCCAAAATGTCAAACTATTCCTTTAAGAATCAACATGACTCATCTAAACTAAAAAGTGTCTGTACTCAGGATGCCCTTTCTAGTGTTCTCAAAGGAAATTTTGAGAATCCTTGAAGTTTTTTGAAGTCTTGTTTAATTAGCTTTGAATCAGGCTACCTCTCTGAGAGACAAGGATGGGTCCTCATCTTGAATTTTGAAAAAGATGTGAAGTAAACACCACAGTTTCTGGTGTACGCTACTTATATTTAGCCTTTCTAAAGCCCCCTTTTTGCTCTTTTCTTTCCCCGTCAGAGGACAAATGTGGTTAAAATTTTCCAGGAGCACATTTCCAGTCTGACTGAATGACAGTGGTTCTCTATAAAGCCTCCTCTAATAAAAATAGACTTCAGGCCAGCCAGCAAAACATATTTGAGTCAGACTACAGATATATCAACACATTCCATCTGCATGACTTTGTAAAGTTCTGCCTTTGTATAAGTCTGCATGTTTGTGTACTAGTCTGATTGTATCACGTTGGGAGTCTGAAGAGGGTCGTATGTGTGTGTGTGTGTGTTTAGGTGTGAATGTGTGTGTGTTAGTGCGAGGAGTCGAAGCAGGGTTTTTCTGCCTTGTTTTGGCTTCTGGGATAAAACAAAAAAAACAAAAAAAAGTGGAACAGGTCCTATCTTCCCCCAAAACAGGTTCACCGAGCTGCGTTCAGAAAAAAGCTGCCAAAAAATCCGACCCCAGCTGCCTTTCCCTGTATATCTGCCTCTTTCAGGAGATCTTCATCGCTGCACTTTGTGCCAAGGCCCCCTTCCTCACACTCATCATCCTCCTCATTCATATGACCGGCCTTCTTTGTGTACCACCTTTTTTTAAAATTTTAGGCTGACGTTAATCACCTTTGACGCCTCATGTTTGCTGATTTGACCCCTCGCAGGAGAAAGAAAACACCTCCCCACTACAGTGCCACCTGCCTCTCTCGTCTCTTGGTGTTTTCATAGTGTGGAGAATCAAGAACTGCCTCAGATCATGCTTTGCTTTAATGACACCTGAGCCGTGCCGTGCTTTTGACTGTGCTACAGTACCCATCTTACCTCTTCGCGGAGGTAATCCACGCGTAGATTTGGCAATGTTTGTTTCTCTTTGATGTACTAGTGACCTTCCTATGCCGTGTGAGAGGAAATGATGTATGACAGAAATTTATTTTTGGTGTTTCTCTTCTTCTGAACAGTATTTTCTCTGCCTAATAAAATATGTATTCTGGCTAGCTCCGTTTCTATTCGTGTTTCTGATACTGATGAGACTATTTGGAAACGCAGAGCGCTATTATGTGAGAGGGCAGCCGTTTAAAAGATCTCAAATCTCTAAATGTCTGAATCGTGTGAATCACCAGACTGGTTGTGGGAGGGCTTCACGAGAAGACAGCCAGAGCAGCTGGTTCCTAGCTTTATTGGACCTCACATTGATTCCCATGATCTGTACTTGCAAAAAGATCCTTGTTTGTGCCCTTCATTGGTACATCCTGCTATATAAAGAGCCTTGACATGTCAGAACAGAGAAAGCAGATGTTCCCACAGCACCACGGGGCTTCGACAGCTGACCCCTCTGACCATTGAAGGTTCCCATCTCTTTGGTTTACTCCTCGTCCATGTCAGCGAGTTTTAAGTCAAAGAGGGCAAGTTCATGTCAAGTCTCAGGTCTTCAAAAGCAAGATAAGACGGATTCTGCATAACTGAAGCTCAAGAACTTTCCATGACCTGCATGATGACTGAATATTCAAGCCGATGCTTGGTTAGATCTTGTTGATCTGCAGAGAATTTGATGATATTTGATACCAACATCTCAATTATTAGTATTTTTTCTTGTTGAATCCATTAAATATAAGTTTTAATTGAATAATTTGGAGCTTTATTGGTGTTTTTTCTGACATAATGAGCCTCAGAGGCTTTTTTGGACATTGGGAAAAACATTTTTGCCCTTTTTCCTGACAGATTTAGCGAATTATCAAGAGATCTAATATATGATTAACAAACTGACTCTTGTAGCCTTTGCTCAAGCTTTTTGGGCAATGAAAGATCTGCACGTTGCTGTCCGTTAAAATGTTTTGTTCTGGGAAATTACCAGGTCCACATGTGAAACCTCTTTCAAGTGCAGAAACACAAAAGCTCGACTCAAGTTGTCAAATCCAACTTTGAAGACTCTTTTCTGTTGACCCCCTGTGCTGCAGGCTTTGTTATAGTTACTGCAAAAGTCCCATGAAAAACAATATTACACGGCAAAACTAATGAGCCCAGAAAGTGAACTTACAGCTACAAAAATGTCACAACAAAAGAAATCCACTGCCATCGCTTTTTGTTCAGGGTCATATCTGTGTTAGACTGACATTTTATTTCTGCTCTGACGCTGCTGTTCGCTAACAATAAAAGCAAACTGCATTCATCCTGTCAGAGCTGTCAGGCCATGCTATTTTCTGCCAGGGAACACGGGGTAAAAAACGTTACAGGAACACGAATTTACAACAAACCTTGTTTGTGAAGATCCCCTTCAACACGCCCCCTCCCCTTGTTTTGAGTCACTTTGCACACCACATCCTGTTAAGACTGCAGCAGGTATCACCTCTGCTAGGAAAGTACCATTAGTCAAGTGTTTTTTCTCAACAGAAAACACACTGTGGTTGCACGGTTCTTTGTATACTGGAGTTTTTAGACAATGCATAGCAAGATGTCTCAAAACCACTGACCGATCACTTGAGACAGAACGAAAAGGAACAAGAAAAAACGGTTACATGTCGACTTTCTGACCTTTTTAGTTGAGCCTCAGGCAGCGGCTAATGCCTGACTGTCTGTGCAGTGTAGGTGTTGCATAAAGCAGCGTGTCTAGTCCCCACATACTTTATGCATGAAGCTGCTGGTCTCATCTAGAGGGCAGATCTTGACTGGAGTTTGCACACTCATCTGCAGCAATGACTAATATAAATCTCCATCCAGCACAGACAACAACACGGTGATCTCCCCGGGCTTTCAGTGCCCATTAGGAATAAATTCTGTGCAGTTACACAGGCAGACGTACAGTACGCTGCCTTTGTACTTAATCATCCCTGTAATTGTATTTATGGATAATTATTGGTGAGCAAGGTCAGATGTAGGAGCAGAGCCATGGAAAATGTCCTTGCAATAAAACAACATTGCAGGGGTTATGGTTATTTTTGTCTCTGCTTCGAACAGTAATTGCAGAGTCATTATTAAAGGTATTGTTGTCCAGTGTCATATTTTCCTACCGTAAACCTATAAACAACAGCTCACATATATATATAGTTTTTTTTAAAGGCTCATTATTTATCAGAAGCATCAGAAACAGCATTTGTTTGAGCTGTTGATTAATACACATTATATGCAGAATATAAACCGAACATCAACAGACTAACTGTTTCGTAACATTTAAAATTTGAATTAAAACTAACATGTTTATGTCCTAGAATAAGACTTCAACATGCTAACATGCTAACAATTACGACGTTAACACTGCAATGTTGAACATATCTTGTGTTTGTTTGTGTATTAGCATGCTAACCTTTGCTAATTAGCAAAATAAACACAACCTGCTGCTAAAGCTGACAGGAAAAATCATTTCTTTTGCCGACATTTGTTCATTTATTGACAATATGACAAATAAAAACAGCCTTGACATAATAATACATGGCAAAAAGTCTGCATTCGAAAACTGCGGACATATTTGATTTGGGATCCACTTCACATGATTAGAAGCTGTGGAAGCCAAATGTGGGCAGAAGGACTTTGCTTTTGTCACAGACCTTTGATGGAAGCTTAGCCCACTCCTCCATCCAGACCCTCATTACAGCCTGTTCATTTACTCTGCAAGTCACTAAAAATAGCTTTCTGTCTCTTTCGGTCCTCTCATCCTCCCTCAATAGCATCGCCTTCACCCCTCCATCTGCTGAACACACACACACACATGCAGTGCAATCCTGCAGGCTCGATAAACTCAGTGGGATGACCCACAAGTCTTAACCCCAGAGAATGAGGAAGGGATGTAGTGAAGGGAATATCGATCAAACCGGGTCAACAATGGTGAGGCAGCTGTTATGTAACTGGTGGCAGTGAGTTGGAAATCCTTCTGAGAGGGTTTGAAACAAGACAACAGAAACATTTTTGCTCCTGTCTCGAAACTAACAAGCATATGAGAGAAGTTAATCAATTAAGGATGTAGGAAACAAGGCAGGAAAGGAGAATGCTGCATTCATGTCGTGTCTAAGATACAATAATTACTGCACAATTTTCAGAATTTTGAATATTCATGTCAGCATCCAAGAGGTAATTATGAATAGAAAACTGATTTATCATCCTATTTTATCCAATTTAAACACTTCTCTGTTGATTCATTAGTGCTAGCCTGACAATATTTTGCCATAATTGTGCAAATTAGTATAAAACAGTGCAAAAAAAGACACTATTCGTAAGCTCAACTCCATTTATCAACCAGCTTCCTCTCTAATAAGAATCCGGTCACGGTTGATTCTGCACTGCATCTTCAAACAGGCACAACGAAATAAGTCCCACATGCAGAAAAATGACGTGGGAATAATTAAAACATTCTATTACAATCAGCCATGCACAAACTATTTCAACACTAAATCGCAAAAGAAGTATTAACCAGCAACTATGACACTGATTAAAACACTGGTTAGGATTTTTTTTAACTGCATCCACATAGTTTATTATAGGAAACCAAATACGTGCAGACGACTCTGAATAATAAAGCAGCCAGTCAGATTGAAATTCTCGCTGCATCTGCTGGGATAAAACCTCTGGCTATTAAAAACTGCCTGTTGTGTTGTTTCGTCATGCAGCTTTGCCCCCCCAACCGGCATGATGGGGATGATGAAATGGCGCAAATTAAGCCCGACGCGGGCGAAATTGGGTGCTGTTAATCAGTGGTGTCACTTCCCTCAGCGGCGTGGAGCTGCTGTTGATGCAATGTGATGGAGCACGTGTTAAGCCCCCCCCACCACCCTTCATCTTTCCTATTGAGGCTGGGGGTCCAGCTGTCTGTCAGTCAGGATCAGATCTATTTTACCACACCGACCCCCCAACTGTGCCAGCAGGACGAGGAACGGGCAGCGGGCTAAAGCTCGAGTTAGGATTTGTTACATAAACTGGCAGGAGGAGTGTACAAAAGTTAAATTAGGCTGCACAATGTAATTTAATTTAATGCAAAAACAGTTTGAAAAATGGTCTTAAAATATAACGTCAGTGAAAGAAGAAATTAGATCTTCTACTTGCATAAAAATAGAGGAGTAACGTCATCAAAATTAAATAATAAGCAACTTTTTCTGCAGAAAAATGTCCCATATCATAATATTATACATGAGTTTTGATACTAAATACCGATGCAACAATTTGTGAGTAGAATTTTACTGCTTGCTCATGTTAAAATGGGTTCAGTGGTTTCCCAAATTAAGATAAAGATAAATCTGATAGATCATGACATTAATGATAGTGTTGAAAAGAGGAAAAACCACCTGATTTGGTCAAAAACAGCCTTAAGTGTTGTATTTTTAAGCTTACAGTGTTTATTTTTAACGTAATTTCTTAAATCTCTAATAACTTAAGCTGTCATATAAATGTAGTCAAGTTAAAAGTTTAATATTATATCCTTTAAAATGTCATAAAGTGGCAGCATTTAGTAGCAACAGTACTGGAGTAAATATACTTGTTACACAAGCTGAACATACTGAGCTTCACAAAGCTTCAGGAAAATTTGTTGCTTTGAATCTCATCATTTCTCCTCTTGTAATTTTAAAAAATCTGAAGATGAGCTGCAGCTAAAAAACCTTGAATCACCTCCTTTCAAAGCCTGCACATAATCACCCTTACATATTTAAGCCTTTACCTGCCATTTGTGACTCATTAGCATTGTATTCAAGGTGTGTGAGTCGTGTAAACGGAGAACGTCCCTGTAAGTGAATGACTCACTGGCTGTTGTAGCCCTGACGGACTGTGCAATCAGACATAATAAGTGCATACATTTCTCCGAAAATCACTCAGACTATTGAGGTTTATGGCCGCGTCAGAAAAGACAATGAGTCAGAAAGTATTTTGATTGGACAGAATTGACTCGATCTGCAGAATGAACGTGGGCGCTGCATGTTTCTGCAAATTGCAGGTAAACAAAACTGTATTTTTCTGGTTAAGTTTAAGCACAAAAAACACTTTGTTAGCCTTAAGAAAAGATCGTGTTTTGGCTTAAAGTAAATGTGTCTGTTGCTTAACTTATTAGGCCACATAAAACACAGTAAAGCTTTGGATATATAAAATAAAAAATGTCTAAAAAAGTCTAAAAGTCTGACATCTGTAGTCAATTTTTGAAAGCGAACAGTCAAATTTCTCCTCATCAAGTATAGAGATTCATCACAAGTACAGATTCTGTTTTGTATTAAATCAATACAACGTTCTCTCTCTTCTCTTATGAAGAGAAAAGGATTGTGGGAGTTTTGTGTGTCAGGCAGAAATCTACAGATAAGGTGTGAAGATCTTAAACATAACACCACCTATACATTTTAATGCTAATTAGATACTGCTTTCATACTGAATAAAGAGAAAGTTTACGTCATATATTAGTGCTTTTGAAATGATATAAACCTGCTGGCTTTTAATCTCAAAATTAACATATTTAATGTTTAGATTATAGATTATTCAAACTAAATAAACTGAAGAAATCATCTATAAATGTCACATAAAATCAATCTACTATCAAAATAATCATTTGTTGCTAAGTCAGTTAATTGACTAACTGTTTGAACTGCAGTTGCAGCCTTTTATTACATTATTTAGCATTAACATGATTTCTAACATATAATTAACTGTGATTAACGAGTGCGAAGGCTAATAGATATGTGAGAGGAAATGATGCTGGAGGCTGTGATTGGTGGGTGGATGCATGAGCAGCTTCAGGAAGGATTCAGCTTCTGTTACTGGTCATTTCATCAAGTTAACTTCATTTTCAGGAGCTACTTTTCTTTTAGCAATAAGTTTAAAAAGCTTCTTTAAATTTGGATTATTTCTTCTCTACTCAGTTCATCATAAAGCTCGAGTTTCTCTTTAACTCACACAGAAATATTTATCTTTAACACCATTTTGCCGCAGTAGGTGATGTGTAAGATGAGACTGAGGAAAATGTTGGCTGCAAAACAGATGTTTCACACTGTATTTTAAATAAAAAGCATGTGTTATCCATCAAAGCTGCTGCATCAGTTCACAGCAGAGCATGTGCAGATCAGCCTAAAGGCCGTGTGGTCGCATGCTGTCACTTTATATAGGAAACATCCCCATGATGGATTTATTAGTCACTGAAATGTCTCATGGCAGTGGTCTTTTAAAGACTTTACAGCCATGGTATACACAGTGTCTCAACCCTTTTTTGCCCTCAATAAAGATCCCAAAACTTATGATCCAAGAATAGAATAAAGGCTGTGGGTCATTTTTCTACTTAAAAATATACAAAAATGGATCCTCACTGAACGACAGTCTCTCCAGAGGACGTTTCCCTCAAAAGGGCAACTTCAAGAGGGGAAATAACGCTGCTTAAAAAAAGGGGAATTTGGATTTTGTTTCTAGGCAATACAAGAAATGATGTGGCTAAAATAGTGACACACACACACACAAATACACACAAGGTCAGTCAGATCACGACGAGGCCGTTCGCCTCATGTGGTCAGATGTCTGAGATGTGTTTAATGTCCAGTCTGTCTGCTCGGGGGAAAACCTCAGAGCAAAAAGTCACAGTCACACAGGATTCATCACATGAAGCCACAGAGGACTTCAGATACCAAACAGACTGACGTTAACTCTGGGAAACCACAAGAGTCAAGAGACGGACGGTTTATTTAAACACAAACAATTCCTGAAACCCACGTATATCAGATATGATCAATAAGACCATTAATGGTCATAAGAACAAATCACTGTGAGCTAATGCAAAGGAATGTTCACCGCTTATAAGGACAAACTGCAGCCGACCTGCGCTCGTGTTGTTCTTGCGATAAAACATTTGAGGTGAAGTGAAAGAATCTTTTGTTTTTAATCATAATATAATCTGCAAAATACGTCGGACCTGTAATATTTTTCATGCACAACACTGATGAGGTGAAATGAGCCAAATATGGAGATTAAGAGAAGGAATTTTAAGTTGAAAAAGTGGATAAAATTGTTTTATTTAAGGTACAAGATGCAATGTCCAGGTGGTGATGACGTGTTTTGGCCTAAAAGTTGCACTTGAATCCAACTGAAAGATTAAAAAAATAGTCAATAAGTGTCTAAGGGTTAGTTTTGGAAGAAGAAAAGCAGAGTTGTTGAAGAAATATAAGTAGAAACTGGAGTGAATTTGAATTTTTGGATACTACAATGACAGATTTAAGGAGATTTCCTGAATTTTTCCTGAAATAACTTTTGATTTAAATAGCTTTGCTCACCTCTTTCCTGGTTTTCTCCACATTAAAGCAACTTATCAGTCATGTTCATCCGGAGACAAAACACTGACTATCAGGTTTGTATTTCTGCACTGAAACAGCAAATCAGAGTGTTTTCTTACACAGACTCTGCTGCTGATTCAACACACCGAATCAGCCAACAAAAACTACAAAACCAGAGCATCAGACACTCACAGATGGTTCATCACTGGCAAATGGCTGCCTGTTGGGTTGATGCAGCAGAGCCTTAACACACACCACCAAAATCTATTACCAAATGGTTAAAATGTTCATTTTTACGTCTGATGGCAAACAAAACACTTGATTTGTGAAGCTCTGAGAGCAGCAACATGTTCCTATAAGGGGAAAAGGCTTCCAGCTACACGTCTCTAAAGGGCAGAAACACAGGAGAGATGAGACGCTTCGGCCTATTAGGACACCTGAGCCGACATTTACCCTCCGGCACACAAACACACGCGCAGCTCATTTATATTGCATGAGGAAAAACAGAGGCGGTGTACATAGGTGGTTATAGGATCCTCCCATTGAGAGCAGTGGGTGATTCCCCCCCCTCCAACGCCTCCAATCGTGGCGCCCTGCAGACACCACGTCGCTCGGCTGACAAACACCGCCGTCTTGCTGCCATGCGAGTGTCATTATGTAACCAGAAGCTGCATTATGTAATGTGTGTGTAGCGCTTTGCGTCTTTGAGATGATACAGTAGATACTAAAGGCGATGAAAAGGGAAAAAAAAAAAAGGCTCTTATTATGTTTAATCAAAGAGGCCTTTTCAGCAGCTTGTCAGCGCTGACTGACGGCGACATAATGCCTCCGCTGATCCTCCTCCTCGCTCGCAAATTCACACACTTGCTGGAGAGAAACAGCAGGTTGAACAGTATAGTGTTCCCCCTGCATTGTGTCTCATGCTTTCATCGTCTCAGCTTTGTGAATACCAATGACAGACGCAGTGTGTACGTCTGAGATTACAGCCGGCCGAGGCCGAGCAGATCGGAAACCCGAACCCCGACATGTCTGTCAGCGAACAACAAGACGGGCAGCACATGAGACAGACAGCCAGTGTTTATTAACAGAGTATTTACAGGGAAACAGAGACGGTGCGTTGATGTGTGTCACTGTGTTAAGTCTGTGAATCCTTGTAGAGGACGTTCGCCACCAGCGCTCTCACTGCTGCTGAGTCCTCGACGTCTGCGGAGGGAAAACACACACACATGTGACTGCAAACACAGACGTGACACACTCATAGAAACATTATCAAGACCTTCTCACAGTGAAAACTTCTGCTTTTTTAGTGAGTCATACTGTATTCAAACATAAGCAAAGGGCGCAAGCATGCATATGTTTTATTTTTAAGACTTTCTCTTAATATATCACTGAAATTAAACTATCTCATCATGTATTGAATGGATTGGAGGGATATTTTGTGCAGATATTCATAGTTTTCTGAAGTTATTTTCTGCTAAATTTGGCAATCCTCTGACTTTTCAGGCCAATACTTTGATTTATGACCACATTCCTGCAAACTAAAGAGCCTCATCTGTATGCACACACACTGCCAAAGATCTTATGTAAATGAAATATAAGATATAAGAGCTCTCCCTATACTAATATGCAAATTAAACAGACTTATGTTCCAGCTGCAGTATTGTGCTGATTCTGGTAGAAAAAACATTTGCAGCCGTAGTCATATTGTTTATATACAGTCATCAGACAGACAGAAGATGATAATTTCATCGTCAAGCAGTTTTACAGCTCCTGCAGAACCCAGAAGGGGCCATTGTTTTGAATTTATTATTCCTGCTCTCAGCCCACAGGACTGAACTTTTCCATCTCTGAGCTCGTCCACTCGGAGGATAATGCGACTATAATGGCTTTAATGAAGTCCATTCCTTTCTTGCAGCGTGAATCTAATACAATTACAAGCAAATCACCTCCTGCAGCTGCTTCACAGTAAAATTTGCCCAATCTTTTACAGCATTTCATGAAATTTTAAGTTCTTTGCATCATTTTGGTTCCATATGAATTTTAACAACAACAGATGTGAGATGAATACAAAGCAGGGAGAGAAAATTTATTGAAGTGAGCTTTTTAATTTGGCTTCTTTGCCTCTGAAAAAACATTTACTGTTAAGCAGCTGCAGATTTGTTAGCATTAACAGAGGTTTCTACAGAGGCATTTTTGTTATGAAACCCTTCTTAAACTAATTCCAATGAAGAAAAGTATGTTAACTCAAATACTTCACTGCAGAAAAATGTCTTGGTGTTTATACTTTACTGAAGTGCTTCCATCTCTGCTACTTTATACATCCACTTCACCATATTTCAGAGGAAATATCACACTTCTCACTGCACTCTATTTATTTTACAACTATAGCTGCTGTTTAAAGCAAATTAAGATTTAGTTCATGAAACATTATTAGTACTTTAGGATGTTGAATTTTATCTAGAAGCTAAAAAAAGCATCGTAATTCCAGTTTGTATGATTTAGTGGCACCTAGTGGTGAAGTTGCAGATTACAACCAGCTGCACATCCCTGAGGTGACACATAAAAAGACTTGTGTAAAGACTCCTAACTTTCTTTTTACACCATATGATGTAAAATATTTCTTACCCTGCACTGATCAACACTGCAGCTTCTCCTGCGACAAACTTCTCTCTTAGGTGAAAAAATGGCTGACGATCAAACTTCTCAACGACAAATTAAAACCAACAGACGTGCAGGATGAACTGTCAGTGTTTTAAAATCTTCTCATGTTGTGATGCAGAACTTTATTTCATCACAGTTTGACTTAAAAATGGTTATTAAGTTGAATAAAGAGCAGGAAAGAGCCTGCAGAGTTCATGTTTTCCTTTTTTTACTTGAAGTATTTGCTGTTTTGTGTATTTAAGGAGTGTAAAACTAAAGCTGCACATGAAATTAAACGTTTTTTAAAGGCACTTTGGTTGCCTAAATAGCAGAAAAATGTTTTACAAGTGAGTTCTTATGTGGACAAAAACGGTGAACACACAACATCGACTATGTCTTTCTCTAAACTCCACATATCTGACACATTTTCACACTCCTATTTGCCCTCAGTTGTCTCTTTCTTTTCCACTGCAACCCCTCTTTCCTCTCCTCTCCTCTCTCCTCCTGCCCTTAGGCTGCTACATCAGACATTTTCCACACTGGGTTAGGTAACAAGCCTGTGAAATCATAGTCAAAAGAAACACAACAGGCCCAGGGGCTGAATTATTAACACAGGCGGCAGGAAACTAGACTAACACCAACGCCAGGCTTCAGAAAAATCAGCTGGAATCTGCATTTTCATCTACAAACATGATGCTCCAGAGAATCCTGCTTATCATGCATTAGTGTGTAATTATCATTCTTTTCTCACTAAATAAGCTTCCACACATTTCGCTGAGTATCTCCGACAGGAAGTGAGCTGATCATTAATGCAGAACGAAAAACAGAAACTAATTTATAATCTAATCAGATGCATCTTCTCCTGTAAAAACGTTTCACGTGACGTGCGCTGAGGCTGAAAAAATGCCAGAGGACGGAGGTGAGATTAATGTTCTAACAAAGAACATTAGCAGGGAATAAATAACCATTGTGCACTTTCATAATGATTAACCAAGTTATTGACTCGGTTAAAATGGTGTTTGTCAGAAATATTGTGTTTGGAAAAACTCCGGATGGCAGATTTTCCACAGAGAGGAGAGTAAAAAGAGAGAGAAGAAAGTGAGAGCAGCATTTTTTTCTGCCTCTGCGGTCTGTGTGCTTGTAGATTACAGCCACACTAAAAATACGTGAGCATTTTCAGCCCAGTTGACTGACAGGAGACTGATTTATATACATATTTATATATATATTTGGCAGCAGAAATGAAAACATTAGATTTCAGGCTTTTTTCGGAAGAATTTCCTTCCTGATCTCTTTGTGTACTCGTGTGTGTAGATGAGTGTGTAGCTCATTTGTGAAGAAGAGGCCTCATACAACAACATTTTACTGTCCAAATAAAAAAAGAAATGGTTTGAAATAAGGTTCAGTAAGAGTCTACAGCCATGTAAGCAGCTCTGTGAGGCTGCACTAAGTCTCTGAGCTAAATGCTAACATTATCATGCTAACATGCTCAGAATAACAATGCTAACATGCTGATGTTCTCTGCGTTAGCATGCAAACACTTCTTTCTGGTCAACTGACTGCATTTAAAGGTTGACTACAAAGGTGAAGCCAAAGCACCTTGATCGCCCCCTGGTGGCTGGTTGCAGTACAAGTCATAAACCCTGCAGCCTCTATGTTGCAGGATGGAAGTGAGCCAAACCAATTTATAAAATTTCTTGTCCGATAACTTTTAGCAAAAGACACTTTCTCTCGTTTTGGATAGTTCTTATCACACTGATGTTCGATTCAGTGTCATTATTCTGATGAGTTCAGCAGCTCTCTGATCAGGGATATTTTAGCTTCATCATACAGTAGAAGGACATGTTGCTTTCATTGGTCAATAATTTGATCATAAACCAAAGTATTGCTCAAACTGAGGAATACTGCAGGAAAAGTCAGGAAACAACCACATAAGTTACCACATGATGATTTCACTAATGAAATCATAAAATTTTACAGAAAAAACTACTTTTTTGATTTTTTTTTTGGTCGATTTCTGCATCATTTTCACTCCAACTCCAAAGTCATTCATTACAATTATTTGCTCAAACTCTTTTCTCCTCTCTGTGAACAAAAGCAGACTGTCTGAGCATGATTCATACAATCAGTCTGGTTAAGTTTGCTCAAACCAGACAAAAAAAGAGAATCAGTGAACATTAAAAGTCCACTTGTACGAGTTGTTGCTCCTGCATGAGGCCCGTTTAACTTGCCAGCAGCCAGGATCTTGTTAGTAGTGAAAATCTGTCATGTGGGGATCAATTTTCTCTTCCCTCCTCATTAGTATTCAGGTCAGAGTCTGAGTTTTACAACAGACAAGTTGACTACAAACAGTCACAGTTGGTCTCTTATCAAATTACCACAACAAACGGAGGAGACGTCGGTTTGAATTTGATGAGGGACGCTTTAATTTGAATCGAATCAGCATCTTAATTACCGGCCCCGAGTTGTCGGTGCACTTACCGACTCCCAGCTCCTTCAGGTGGCTCTTAAACTCGGGCTTCTCCTCCAGGACCCTCAGCAGGTTGGTTGACTCCATGCGTTCGAGTCCAACCTTCCAGTAGACGTAGATTTTGTGATTGAAGCTCACGTAAACCAGACAGGGGCTGTTCCTACCCTCCTTGCACGTGTACTGACCTGCAAACACACACAAAAACACAAGTCACACACTGTATATTACAGGCAGGTTTTACTCAGCATGCTGTGTGTGAAAAGTGTGTGATGTGAATCCCAATGAACGCATCAGCAATCCTCTTTTAATATGTGTCTCTGTGGTGGAGCCAGCATCCACACAAACAGAGAAACCGGTCTAATCTGCCTTAATGACCACACAGAGCAGGCACAAGGTGGAGTGTATAGGAGGGGTTGACTGTTTTCACACACACACACACACACACACACACACACACACACTTCGTAGGTGCGGAGAAACAATCCCCAAAAGAATCAGGCAGATCAAACAGAGTCTCTTGTTTCATTTTCTAATCCACTTACTACTGCAAATGTCATATTAGCTCCCTCAAATACACTGCGGCTTGTTCAAACACTGCAGAGTCTGAAAGGACAGACTGACAGCAGAGCCTGAAGCTCAATGCTGCCTCCTACTGGTGTCATGAGACGTTTGAAAATTCCAGCCATGTATCTACTCAATGCAGGTAAAAAACAAAACGTTCCCATTGGCTCGACTGTGGAGGTTAATCAGGGTGCATGAGCATTTGCTGCTGGGCCACAATGAAACAATATAATTCAGCAAAAAAACAACATTAGAGGCCGATATGAGCTAATTTAGCAGGAGTCCCCTTAAAGCTGGCAAACTTTTTCATTAAGCCTCCCTCCCTAATCAACTGTGTATCTATTATTAATACAAGTAGTCTGCAGAGCAATAACAGAAGCAAAGTGCAGGAGATTTGTGTGAGGACTCCATTTCCATGAGGTTTATCTCTATTTTTAGTGGCTAACCTTTTTAAAAATGCTGCACAGGGCAAAAACATTTAACAGTTTAACCTGCGTTAGCTCATTTTTTGGCCACTTGGTGGCAGCAGAAACAAGTTGTAAACACAACATTACAAAAACATCACCAGTTGGCAAACAGTTGCCTATTTACACATCCAGCATTTGAGAGCAACAATGTCGTCCATTTGAACTCATGTGTGTCGACGTGATGAATCTGAGTCCAATGTTTGTTTTATTTTAGCTCAGTTTTTGGTCTTCAGCAACTCCTGATGGAAATTTGGGGTTTTTTTGCTGCTAAATGCTGATGTGCACCTGTTTTTAGAGGGTTTTTTTCCAGAAAAACATCAACCTGCTGCTGTTTAAAATGAAACTGCAGGGAGAGTGAACTGAAGCAAAGGGTTAAAGGTTAGTTAAACAGCTAACAGACGAGCCAAAACTTATTATAAAGCTCCATAAAGCAGAGAGGAGCTGCAGCATTCAGGAGAACGTCTGACCTGATTTATAAGACAATTGTGGGTCAAGTTTTGTGGATTCTCACCTGCACAGAAGGCATTGACGTTCTCATCAAACTGGAACCGAACGACTGTCCGATTGTGGTCGATGATGTAGGTTTGACCATCCCAGGCGCACGCCACCACCTCCTCTCTGCCGTCTCCCTGCAAGCAAACACAACAAATAGAATCTTTTCACTTTGCTATAAAAATTAATATAGTTTTAAAATTAAAGGTTAATCACTCATTTTAAGATTATTTTTACACCAGGAATAAATAAAATGTTTAGCTCTCAGGTTGAACGTCACTGCAGCAAGAAGAGATCAGAAAAACAAGATTTTCAGCTGCTGTTTAATTACTTTTTAAAGAAAGGATTCATGAGTTTAAACTACCTTATAAATGAGGATTAACACTGACCGTATCATTTATCCTTACAAAAGTGTTTTATGTTTATTTTCTGTCTGTATTTTTCTGTCTGTATTTTTCAGTAGGGGCTCAAAATTAAAAACAACAGTGTAATCTTGAAAGACCATGGATTATTTTAGCTTTAACAACAGCTTAACATCCACTGAGACACAGAAGAAAAAATGCAAAATAAAAAAATAAATAAGAGGTTGATGAAAAAAAGTCATTATAGTAATTAAGTCCTCCATTAATGCACACAAACTCACAGTAACGTCGAGCTTCTGCAGTGCAAACAGCTGATGATCCACCTGGACGGACCACAGCAGCTGCTCTGAGCTGTCCATCAACTTCAGGGTTCCTGCAGCATTCGAAGGCAAAAAGAGATGCAAATATGACAACAAACTACAGTTCCAGTTGTTTTTATAAGCTACAGCTGTTGTTAGGAATCAAGAATACATCAAAAAATCACAAGAGATACTCAATGAAGTGTTTTCTGTTAGATGTTGCTTTTTAAGGGGAAATGCGTAAAATGTTAATAGAAGACATTATGTAACCAGAGAAAACACAAACTGATGCTTACTTTTTTCTTTGCTGTGTCTACGAGCTACCATTAGCTAAGTAGCTCAGTTAGCTTTGAAACTAGTGACCCTGTTGGATGATTTTAGTCTGTAAATATCAGAAGGTGGCAGTTTTCTGTGTGTTTTTAACGTTTTCTTTGGCAAATGTTTGTGTTTGTGTCGAACAGACTTTGATCAAAAGGAAAACAGCAGCTTTGAAAAGCTACAAGGAGGCAGGATGAGTTCAACCCTGAGTTCAGTCCATCCTGCGAACATCTCATTGTCAACAAAGGGAGAAAATTGATGGTGAGAACTTCTGACATTTCCTCACTACGGTCTCCAACACAAAACTGATGTTGTCAATAGAAAATGAAATACAGGCTGTAATAGTTTCTATTCATCTTCACTGAAAAACAGTTCAGTTAAATGAAATAGTATTGTACAAGGTTGTATTTAACAGCAAAAAGTCTGGAGCATTTGAATCCTGTGAAGCTTTTCCATTTATTCTGTTTAAACTTTGTATATGTGCACAGTTGCAGATGAAGATTAAGCTACACTTGTATTATTTATACATTTATTGGATTAATCTGCTGCCTGTAAGCATTAAAGCTGATGAAACAGATGAGATATTTTCATTAAAGAAAGAAAAACTACTTATTTAATGACGAGATGAGTTACTTTGTTCAAACTGTTGATTTCGTTGAAGACTTTCATATTTTTTCAGTTTGATGAAATCAATAAAAATGTCAACAGACAATCAAAGCTTCATTTAAAAACCTCCATAAAAGCTCAGAACGCAAAAAAAAGAAATGCCATCTCGTTCAACCCAAGTGTTGTAATTTCTTTTCTCTACGTTGGCACTTGGGGGTGTCAACAGGAGGGAGATTATGAGTGTAAAATGTTGGCAGGCGGAAGCTTTCAGTGATGATAATCCCATTAGATCCTCTGGTCTTTAAATATTGATGGACTCTCCAGCTGCTCTCAGAGCTGTTTGCCAGTTATCTGCTGCCTGCAGGAGGATCGTCTCCATTGGCTAACAGCCACCGACGCACGCTGAAGGGTTGGTGCTCCAAACACAACAAGTGGATCATCAGACATATGCCACGTTTTACCTTGATGTGCAAATACCTCGTGTTGACTGATCGGATGTCTTTTAGCTCGGCTCCTGTTCTTGTTTACACAGCATTTACAGACTTACAAGTTACCCACTGTGATATCTGTACATAAGCACATTATGATATGCAGCGGAAAGTATCAAAGAACATATCCTAGAAATTATAATTCCTATTTGATCATTGAAAATCCTCATATTCGTGTTTCCATGGTTACATAATGATGTAGGCTGTACATCACTTATCAGGCGATCCGTTTCCAGAGAGTTTACAATCAGCGTATGTTTAGAAACACATTAGATTTTGAATCCACGCTTAAGTTACATCCACCATCATGAGATCTTCTCGTTGGTGCATTTTGCTTCCACGTTATAAACTAACAAACAGAGTGAAACCCGTGTTACCAGGCAGACTCTGACCAGTTGTTCAGTGGGCTTCAGAGTTTGATTGACATCCATTTATCGGTCTAAACCAACCACAAACAACAGATTTGGTGTGAAAGAACCCTTAAGAATAAAAAAACTAATCATCTTGCCAAAATGTTTTTAAAATCGATGACTTACCATCTAAAGTACAAAGAGCAAACAGCCCACATTTAGAAGATTCTTCTTTGGAGCCTGTTGACAAACAGAGACCATCTATCAACACTTATGAGCCTAAATCTTTGTAATTTCATGGTTAAAACTCTTTTCTTAAGATAAAATCTTTAAATTACTTATATGATGAGTTGTATAATGACATATATAGTTGTAAATGGGGAGTACCTTTGCTTATGCTCCCAATAAGATGAGTTGAAACGTTCTTGTTGTGTATCCGCCCGGTGGTCAGATGCAGAACTACATCTCTGGAAGGTCCTTCGCTGTGAGCAAAGATAACAAAGCCCATTTCATGTAACCAACCACAGTTTTTAAAGTCTACATGTCTGTAACTTTTGCCTTTAATGGGATCTACCTTCCCGGTGTTGCAGGAGCATCTTCTCCAGAGCCGGTGGAGTCTTGTTGTGTCCAGGAGCAGAGCAGGATAGCGTAGCCACAACCAGGCTGAGACACCATCAGCTCTGGTAAACCTTCTGGACCCGGATTCACTGACAAACTATCCACCTACAACACAGATATTATCATCAAACACTGGACTTTATATTAATAAGATAATAAAATATAATATTTCTTGGTGTTGCACATAAAAAGACATTTGATGTTTGCAACCTGCATCCTGTTTTGACATAAATCTCACATATTCAGCTAAATATGTTGAAGTAATTAATATGGATTTCCTGCTGAATACTGGTCTCCCCTCAGTTAGTGTTAATAGCTGTTGAAGTTAAGTGTACCTGCCCCTCCAAGAGCCATTTCTTCAGCAGGACCAGCTGTCCAGATCCCAGGTCTGAGCTGTCAGACGGCTCCTCCCAGCGGAAAGCTCGCACCATCCGGTCGGTGTAGCCCACCACCAGCTCACTGCGCCCATCACCATCTACAACACAGGCACTGCAGTCAAATATACAAACACAGCAACACAAGATGTAGGTGTGATGGATAAGAGAGTAGAGTCAGGATTTACCGATGTCGCTTATAAGGATGACTTTGGTGTTGGCTGGAATATGTTGAGTGAAAAGGGGTTTCTGGTCATCAAAGGACATGAACTCATGCTGACTGGATGAATCTGCTTTATTTCCAGAAGCAGCTGTCAGGTCAAAGAGGTGAAACCAGCCCTCTGCACCTACAGCTACCACGAAATTCTGTCAAAAATAAACACAATACAAGTGTAAAATTATAAGAACATCACCGCCAAAATATTCATGAGGGTTCATCTTTTCCTGACCTACCTTTCCTTTGTTGCAGACGTCTCCGACTGCAACACAGGTCAGCTGGCAAAGAGGAACAGATTGAATGAGTCAGAGAGAAATTCACTGTGAAATAATGAGCATCTTCTGGTTTTTTTGAACCCACCATGCCCACACAGGTTCTTGTGATCCAAGGTTTGGAGTCATCGTTCTTGTACACAAGCAGCTTCCCACTGGTGTCGCCCACAACCAGCTCATTCAACTGCAGCGAATGGAGACAGACAGCATGTTTATTTTGCAAAAATATGGTTAAAATGCTTTGAGTTTTGCACCCACTAGCACTCAAACACTCAGAAAGATACACTAAAATGTGTTTAAATTGTGGATTAGATGCTGATATTTTGCTTTAAGATGCCCTTTTTGATTCATTTCACTTCTGGATAATAAAATAAAGAGAAAAGTGTCAAGAATTAATGCTTCAAAACAATTCAGTGATTACATCTGTGATACTCAGCTTGGAGGGTTCATATTTAAACTTCACCTGCTTTAATACAAACGTAAGTTTTACATCAAGTCCTATCTTATTAACATGAGCACAAAACAAAAAAAAACTTAAATTTAAATAAAGTAAAGTTAGCTTAATTACCGAGTCGTTGTCTGCATCTCCCAGACAGATAGCATGAGGAAACAGAGTTCCTGTAAAGTCCAAGCTGACACGTTGAACGTAGTTTAAAGACCGCATTGCTACTAATGTTTAGTGTATTTTAATAACCTCTAAGTCATTTTAAACATCTGGCCAGCTGCTCTCATCATTACCAAGAGCAAAGGCAGTTAGTGAGTTGATGGCTTGTTTAGCTAGCATTAGCTCTCAAAGGCTAAAGAGCTAAAATTAACGGTAGCTTCTTATAAACAACGTGAAATAAAAGACGACATTTTTATTTACTAAAACGATGTTTACTGAAATAAGTTCGAGCTTTAAAACGATTATTTAATGTTAAACAGCTGTGTAATTGCTAATAACGGTGACACACGCGCCTCTTCCTTATAAACAAAAGCACGTGACCACAGAAAGTACGGAAGCTCAGCACAGTCAAAACAAAGAAATTGGAATAAAATGCCTATTTTATAAACTCTTACAGTGGTTCTTCTATTGTTTTTGATGGTCACTGGTCAGATGTGTCATTATGTGTTTTATTATAGAAGCGAGTGGCTGAAAAACAAATAAAAAAGCAGTTTAACAACCGAGATTTAGTAAAGTTGGATTGACAACGTTGTTTTATCTTCATATGGGATGAAATAGTGACATCTAGCGGCAATTTAGTGCACCGTTTCATAGATACAATTAAACATTTAATCCAACTTGATTTCTTTGTCTTTTTAGTAACTTGTGTTATTTTAAATTGCCCTTTTTAAGAGAGTTTACAGCTTTCATTATTTGTTATTTTCAGTATTTTTTGTTGATATATTTCCTGACATTTCAGTTTCTTTCTCACTGCTGTAGAGAGATGATTTGTTTGGACTTATAGCATTTTATCTTATCTATATCATTTACGTTTTTTTTGCCATTTATCTAAAATTTTGTTCCAAATTTTTTGCTTTTGTATATTTGACTTCATCTATTTTTAGCTCAAATAAACTAAATGCACCAGTTGCCGATATTAAATAATTCAACACCCCACACCTGTAGTTTTCAAGATTCCAAATACAAGTAAATGTACAATATATTTGTCTGAACTTCTAAATTTTATGATTGTTTTATCATTTTGTTTTTTCACTGCAATCCTTTAATCCCTTGCATATTTCTTGCCTTATTGTTTGGTATTGTAAGTTTGGAAAATAATAAGGAAACAAAGTTCTTTTAAACTCCTTGTGTTAATTGCCACTAATGTCCTCTAGAGGGCGGTGTTCAACTACAACTTTTCATGTCAGGCAGAAAACAGCAGGAGAGGAGATGTTTGCGCAAACATCATATAAAAGGCAGAAGTCCAGTGCAGGAACAGTTACTTTACGATGATATAAAATCGCAGTCATAGGCTTTGTAGACAGATATATAATGTTTCTGCATGGATGTTGTGAAAAATCAATGAAAAACTCTTCACAAAAAGTTCATTTTTAACATTTGGTAGGTTTTACCTCTTATATAGGATCCTAAGATGTGTTTCATTTTTCTCTCAGCCCCTGAACTTCAATGTGTTATACAATGTTTACAACATAAAGTTTGTGCAACATTAAATAATGTTTAAAATGTCTTACAGATTCACTGAACCCAGTAAAAGTTTACAACTAACCAGTTTTCATGTTAGATTAAATAAAGTAATGCTGTGAAAGAATGCTACAAGACTAAATCTAGTGTTTAAACTTCTCTTCTTTGCCATTGGTGCACCTGCCCAAAGAAAACAAAAGATGGTCACTAAAAAAAGAGTTTTTAATGACAAACGAATTGACAGATTATCTCCACATCAAACACAAAAACAGTGTGGATGACACGGCTGCTTATGAGTTTTTGTTTTATTGTCTTCGGACTGTCAAAGAAAAGACATGAGAAAAACACAGAAAGTGGTCGAAGGGGAACTCGGGCGCCGAGATGTCATATTAATTATTACACTCAGCTCTGACTGGAAAGCCCCTCAAGGAAAAATGAGCGCACTCCGAGCCTCAGGAAGACCAGCGGCAGCAGCAGCAGCAGCAAGGAGAGAAAGTCCTCACAAAGCGCTAATTGGACTCTGGAAGCACACTGACAGGGCATGGATAGGTTTCAGAAAGCCTGGCGATGGCGAAGGGGTGCAGGGGGAGGCTGAATAGAACCCACGCTTCTTTTCTAAACTCTCTTGCTGGGCCAGAAAAAAGGAGGAGAGAATAAGGGGGGAGGGAAAGAAAAGAAAGTATTGGTAGTGGCTCTGTGTGTGTGTGTGTGTGTGTGTGTGGAGGGGGGGGGGGCGGCTGGGCTGGGGCTCTTCAATGCAAGCTTGATTTTGAATGCCACTGCCAATGCAGAAAAATTGCACAATTTATTACAATCCCCTCTTCAGGACGCGCACGCACAGACGCACGCGCAAAGAAATAAAGAGAGAGGGGAGGGGAGGGGAGGGGATGGGGTGAAAAGAGGTTATCTGCACATACACACACACACAAGCAGAGACACACACACACAAATAATTATTGAGAAGCATTGAAAGACACAAACAGGCTTGGAGAAAAAGTTCGTGCGTAAAAACCGAAAAATTACGCACAAACTGAAAAAAAAAATCTTTTTTTTCTGCGTTCTCGCACGCGCACGAGCGCACACAGAAGATACAGAGGGTGTTACCTACAGTTTGGTCTTTGGGTTTTTTTTTTTTGTTCCGCGCTGAAAGACGTGTTTTATTATTCTGCACTTTTTCAAAGCGACAATAATCGACAGAACTCACCGCGTCCACGCTACTGTAACCATATCGGGTGTGTCAAATCATACACAAAGCCTCCTCCAAACAGCTTCTTAGGGGCCCTCCGCAGATTTGCGCCCCTCCGCTCTGCCTGTGCGGGGCTGATGATCTGCTCTAATCAAAGTGGAAAATTCGGCCTCTGATGCACAATGGTCCCTCAAATGAGCGGCATTCAGACGCGTCTGTAATGTTAACAATAAAACTAGACTGCGCTTGAGTTGAAACGCCAGAGAGCGACTGATTTACATGCAGGGCGCTCAGATAAGCTCGAGCGTGAGCTGCGTTGTGTTGCGTTGAAAATCCGGATGGTTCGCGGCGAGGTGAGCTGTCTTTCAGCACCACAGTTTGGTCCAGAGCTGGGAGGAAGAAACCAAAACGAACCGTGTTTTTATCGCTAAACTGCATCAATATTTTAACCTTTAAAGTCCAAACATCTGTAAGGTTTCCAATTAAATAAAAGCATCAATAAAATTCTTTAAAAACTCACAAACTCTGAAACATATTCCCAGTCTTTTCATACAACCAGACTCACTTTTAAAATGCACCCAAAGAGTGAAAGTGTTTTCATGTCACCTGTTGGAATGAGAGTTTGACCCCATTTTCCAATTACGACTTGATTTAATACACAATAAAAGCCGCGCACTCTTCTCAAACTTTAGGAAATGTTCATATTAGAGGTTAATTTTCATAACATCTCATTTTAGACTGATGTGTTGAGGTGATACTTTGCTAAACTTTCTCGTAAAAAGTTTCAAATTTCTCTTTGTAAGCGACCTCTGGGTGTTTGGATCGTAACAAAAACTACGAAAAGAGACTAATAGAGGCTGCAAAATAATCAGACTTTATTCACTCATTAATAAATTAACATAATCAGAGTTTTTGCTTTGGAGTTGAACAGTAAAGTGCTGCAGTTTTGTCCGGATCGAGTCTCCTCTGTGCGGAAAACTTCCCTCTCTGCGCTGCCGCACACCTAACTGACACCGTGATGGATAGAAAGAAAAAAAAGAAAAAACATCACTGACTGTTTGTTTAGTACTTCAAGTGCCACGCGTCCGGCGCGCGCAACGCACCGGCACCGGGGCAGGAGCCCAAGGTGAATCCACGCGACAGGAGGGCGTGGCCAACCCTCCATCCAAACGCATTGAAAAGCAGTGGCGTCTTTTCTCGAGGACTCAGAGCAGCTTTGAGGAGCGCGCGAGGCAGCAGCCCAGCGGACTGCCCCCACTGAAACAAGTGCGCGTTAAGCGACCACACCACGTGAACGGCACGAGCGGGACGCACTGCCTCGAGACTTGGTGATTCTTTATAAGTTTGTTTGTTTTGTTTTTTTTTCCGCTGGGAATGGACCTCACAGCCAAGATGGAAATTAACGTCAGCCAGCAGCATCTGATGCCGCCCGCTTGTTTCTTTTCCGCCGCGGCGGCGCAGAGCATCCAGCTGAGCCCCAGCGGCAGCAGCCAGAGCAGCGGGAAGTCTGTGTCCAAGCAGCCCAAGAGGCAGCGCCCCACCTCCCCGGAGCTGCTGCGGTGCAAGCGGAGGCTGAATTTCGCAGGTTTCGGCTACAGTCTTCCGCAGCAGCAGCCGCACGCGGTGGCCCGGAGGAACGAGAGGGAGCGCAACCGGGTCAAACTGGTCAACAACGGCTTCGCCACTCTGCGGGAGCACGTCCCCAACGGCGCCGCCAACAAGAAGATGAGCAAGGTGGAGACGCTGCGCTCCGCCGTGGAGTACATCCGCGCCCTGCAGCAGCTTCTGGACGAACACGACGCGGTGAGCGCGGCGTTTCAGTCCGGCGTCCTGTCGCCCACCATGTCGCAGGGATACTCCGCGGACATGAACTCCATGGCAGGTTCACCGGTGTCCTCATACTCATCCGACGAAGGGTCCTACGACCCCCTGAGTCCAGAGGAGCAGGAGCTGCTGGACTTCACCAACTGGTTCTGAGCATCTGTATGAGGTAAGAACAGACTTTATGGTGCACAAGTGAATATATGATAATATTACCGATAAACAATCATAATAATCGATCTGAATAGTGGCTTAACTTTTTCCTTTCTCCTCTTTTTTCTACAGAAATATGGATCAACTCACTTTACTGTCGTCGAGCGCTTGGGATGGTCCCGGAGGAGGCTGGCTGTCCAAGAACAAGACGCACTGTATACGCGTTTTGGTCCTGCGCCCTTAACGCCCGGTCCTCCCAGACTGACAGACTGATAGTCAGACAGACAGACAGACAGACAGACAGACAGACATGGCCTTAAAGTCCTTAAAAAACCCAAACTTTTGGAAAAATCAGGCCAGAGATCAGCGCCAAAGGATTACAGAAAGACGGGTCTCCTGACAGCGTGGGAATCCAAGCTTCTGTGCATTTGCCCATGAAACGAAAAGAAAAAGAAAGAAAAACAAACAAACCCTAAAGTGAATTCATGCTCTTCAGCAGCACATTAAAAACATTATTTAACACGTCGCTCTTCAACTATGCTAAATCCAATCACAGAACACCAACCCTTTGGTAAATCTCAGACGTTTTATTTCATAAAAAAATGCTTCCAAGTCGCGGATTTATTCTTTCTATTCTATAGAAATTCTATATCAAAACGCTTTTTTGAAATATATTAAGATATTTTTGTATGTAAGAGATTTATAGATGTTTTGTACACATCCTTTTGTATATATTTTGTCTATATATTGCGAAGTTGCTTCTATACCTCCTGCCTACGTAGACGTGTAGTCTATTATTCTCTGGCTCTTCTGTTCATGAGGTTTCCAGACGGAGTTTGACACTCCGACGTTTTATTCTAGCACCAATGTGTCTTATTTAATAGCAAAACCGTGTTATTGCATCATGTCATGAAGTTCACAATGATCAAAACTTATGCAGCTATTGTCCAAACAGAGCGCAATGGCCATGCATTGTCTCTTTACACTGCCAGCTCTATATTGTCTTCACATAAACAGATGTTGAGAAAAAAAAGTCTTATAACCATATTTTCTACACTTTAGTCCAAGAATAAAATGATTTGCTACTGATTTTTTTCCCATGTCTTATCTTTGGGGTGGGTTTACAGGAGGGAGGGGGCTTTTGCTTTCAGCTTTCAGCATTTAGTCTTAAGAGGGAAATGATGGAGATAGAAAATGATAAGATTTTTCTGCACTGAAGGGACAAAAAGGAAAGAAACACAACTTTTACGCATATTTTATGCACGAGATGTTTTCTTTACAATTTCCAAACAAAGTGGCTCCTTAAAACCTTCAGTCACAGGTCCTTCAGCCAAGTCCTCAAGGTCCAACTCTGCACAGCGTCTTTTGTGTCACTGGTCATGGTTTGATCCATTTTGCGCAAGCGCAAAAGGGAAATCTGGTGTCACAAGTGCGTAAAATTTAAGCCTCACTCGTTTGTCTGAAAGCAGCACAGTTACGAAAATCTCACATCCTGCAAAAACAGCAGCAACAGTGACAAAGTGCTGCTTTAAGTTTCAGAAAACAGAGTTCTTCTCTTTGTGAACTTTACGCATCTCGTCCTCGCACCGTGCGCCTGAAGGACAGACTGAATCCGCTCTAAACGGACCGTTCACTTGATCTCAAATTTGAAAAGAGCAAACTAGATTCAAGTGGATTCACAATCCAGAATTTCCTCGCACATAAAGGTGGAAAAACTTAAAAAAGCACCGCAGTTGCAGCCTTCAGATGGAGGCTTTTGTCTCATAAACTTTGAGGAAAAACAAATAATGAGGACATTTGTCCTGTAAAGCGGCAGAAGGAGGGAGAGTCGGTGGGCTGGTCGCAGTTTGGAGACCACCAGTAGGTGCTGAGGTGGAGTTTGAGTCTGTGCGAAACGAAGTTTGACAGGTAGCGCGGAGGCTGCCGCCGGGCGCGTGTCTGCTGTAATGAGTGAATGGGGTCTGTCGGGTGGTCGAGTGGAGACACGGAGCTCAACCGGCTGATGGCGTGTGCCTCCTGACAGCGGCGTGTCGCTGAACACACCACCTCCACCACCTCCTCCACCACCTGGAGGGAGGAAAAACCTCTCTCTGTGTGTGTGAGGCTGAAAGAAACATGAAAAAAGACGAGAAAATCACAAATTTCTGTATTTTAGAATTTACAGGAAGAAACAAACTGCGAAAACGCGTGTTGCGTTCAGGGTCATTGCGGAAGATGGGGGTGCGCAACATCGGTTGTTATCAGAGGAGGGTTCACGAGCCACCAGGGGGCTCTGGGAGGGAGGAGGGGGGGGGGTCTGCAACTTTACTTACTCTCAAGACAGTAAAATGAAGCAAAATAACAGCAGATATGCGAATTTATACTTTTATTCAGGCTTTAACTTTCTTATTATAAAGTCATAAATCAGGAATAAAAATCATTCGCCTACAAAATTGAAGTAAATTTCAGATTTGACAACAGTTTATTATTATTCATAAGTGTGTTTGTGTCCAAAAGGCTCATTAATTAAAGGCTGCTATTATTCATTAAATTGATTGGCAGGACTTTTCATTCACAAACTAACACGAGACAAAAGTTAAATCTTATTTTTCTGATACAAAGTTCTGTTTAAAAGTTTGTGCAAAAACACATAAACATACTTTATTTTGTATGAACGAAGATTTTCAACAGAGCTGTGAACGTCACATCAGCATCTTTAGTCAGAAAATACAACAGAAACCGTGCAACAATGTGAGAAGATGTTTGGTGCCAGATTTAACAAATCATGTCTGATAAAAGACATTTACACACACACAAGCAACACAACTCCACCCATGTACACACACACACACACACACACACACACACACACACGCACACACGCACACACACAGATCACATGTGATGCAGTTTGACAGGTAGATAAATATGTATGTTACTTAAAATATTCCAAACTGTAATCTTCTTCTGTTGAATATATTAAAAAATAACAGTGTTTGCATCAAAATGCCACCATGCAGAGTTTAAAAGCTTTATTAGTTTGTGCAGATCAAAGTGAAAATATGTAACAAAAGTGGAAACACCAATCATTTTAAACCACACTGGCTCTTCCTCACAGGAGAGAGGAGTCAAAAAGAAGAATTTCAAAGTTTCTTATGCAGGCAAACAGTGGCCACACGGCTAAACTGCAGCCTTTTGTCACACAACAAATAAACTTAAAGTTACAGTGATAGCAGTAACTGTAACAGTCATAAAATAAACACATAACATCTTGGAACATCAACTACAATAAAAAACGAAGCCAATTCCTCATTAAAGTGTGAATAACCTGAAGCGTCAAATTTAAAAACCATCTAACCTCTGACTGACTGTTTTACTGACTGTTTTATTGGGGTTTTCTGCACACCTGCACATCTTTCTCATCCAGGTGCCAAGTTCAAAACTATAACTGTTGTCCCGTCTATGAAAATGTGTCGCTGTGAAGTTTTGCTCTCAAGAACCCAAAGGAAATTATTTGCATAACGTTCGAGACTTTTTAAAAACAGCAGTAAAATCATCCGGGAAGTCGTCCTGAAAGAATTACAGGTATAAATAATTTCAGAGCGTGTTAGCGACGGATCGTAACACACTTAAACTGCCTGTTTAGGCTCTAAAAAGTCGGTATAAGAAGGAAAACACAGCAGCTTAGAGAATAAAAGACAAACACGGGAGGAAACTGACGATAATCTTTGATAAAAATGACCTCAAAGTGATCTAATCAATCACAGAATTGAACATGTGTTTCCTTTAAAAGCAGGTTGAACATCCGGCTGCAGAGTGACAGTTTTCTCTCATCTTTTACGGGTGATTTTTATGACGACATATGCTGCTGACGGGACGTCGCTGATCTAACAGTCGCGGTTTTGCAGCCTGTCAGAGTCCATTATGCTTTGCTGTTTGGCGATCTGTCAGGCGTGTACGAACCGCAGGAGAGCGCGGCCGTATCTAATTGGCAAAGCCGAGGCAAAACAATGGCTCAAACTATATTAGTTGAATATCTTATTGAATATCATTCATCAGGGTTGATTAAGTTGGATGGAGGAGGACAACAGTCTGAGCAGTGAGCTCAAATATTGTTGTTTTTTTGTGGTTTACAACAATAAGGAAGTTTGGTGCATCAGAAAACAACACAAACCCGCCGTAACAGCAGAGTTTTTATGAGTTTTTATCGAAATCAACCAAAATAAAAGTTCTATTTTAAGACTTTTTGATGCTTCCACTTCTGAGGGACAGTTCAGGACCACAGACAGCAGTTTGCAGCTGTATGAAACAACACGTCAGAAGTAAAAACAAGAGATTATGAGAGGCATTCAACGGAGAGACCGGTTAAAAGAGGTAAAGTCATCTTCGTGCAGAAAGAGACGACCTCTTGCAACTGTCCTCGTAATGCCGATATCTCCATATCACGTCTTATTTCCTAATCTTCTGATAACAAAGCTCATTTTCTTCTGATAACAGGTTCATTTGTCTCATCATTTTGAGAAAAACAAAAGGCCGACTTCTCAAGCAAACAAGATAATTTGTAATTAGAAAATGACTTTGTTTTTTCCTCGGATGACAGGAAAGGCCTCATTATGGAGAACTTGAAAACGAGTGCTTGTGATTACGGTTTTAAACATAATGAAGTGAACGCAGCATCACTTCCTGCGTGTAAATGCCAACCGAGGGCGATTTCATTGGAATGAGCTGAAACTGCCGCAGAATTTCCGTTTAAATGTCGCTGTGATCATTAGAGATTAATAACTTTACAACAGTTTTCATGTTTTTACACAAGACTGGCAGTGATGTTGATACCTGAGCAACATGGAGGCCAGACAGGCAGACAGACAGGCAGACAGACAGACAGTAACGGAGCTCAGAGGTTGCTGGAGTCATCCAGAGGGTTGGAGATGACTGACTTGTGGATGAGCATGAAGAGGGGCAGGTAGGCCAGGAAGTCCAGCAGGTCCAGAGGAGGGATGTGCTGCAGCTCCAGCCTGATGGCCGCCTCCTGCTCCAGGTGGATCCCACCGGCCTTCAGCTCCAGAAGCAGCTGCTCGGCGCTGATGAAGCCCTGCTGAGCTCCGGCGTCTCCTCGCTCCTCCTCCAGGAGGAACAGGAACAGTTGCTGCACGAGTTATAATATTAGACATGAATAAAGCTTTAAAAAACACTTTGCGCTCAGCTTTGAGCTCGTGTAGGCGTGTGTGTGTGTGTGTGTGTGTGTGTGTGTGTGTGTGTGAATGCTCATGTGTGAGTATGAGCGTGTTATTGTTTGTGCTCCTCAGATTACCTCAACCTGTTTCTAGTCTTGTTCGAGTGCACCTGTTTGCACAGTTAATGCAGTCAAGGTAATAATTGTTGAGGTACGGCTGAGGACGAGGAGGAGGAGGAGGAGGAGGTGGGGGGGTAATCCCTTTGGCAATTAGCCCAACCCCCCCTCCTCCAACCTCCACCACCACCACCACCACCACCACCACCAACCTCTCCAGTTAACAACCCTATCCCTAACAGCTCTATAATTACAAAGCCTGCCCTACCTGGCCAGGGGCTCGGTTTCCACACCCATGGCCACAGGCTTTCATGTCGCTCGGCGCTTCCTGGTACGAACGAGGGTTCGGCCAGCTGGTCGGCCGGTTCCCCGGTCCTTCTCCTGAGATGAGCCGTGTGTCTCAGGCTGATTACAGGGCTGGGCGGAGTGGACGGCATGTTCACTGCTGGGCACTTTAATGAGATTACGCCTGTGCTAATCTATGAAAAGGGAAAAGCAGCCCCCTCTTTCCCCCCTCCAGCTTGCTTCACTTATTTCTATGCATGAGGGCTAAGTGTCTCCCTTAAAAAAAAAAAAAAAAGAAAAAAAAGCTAGCTTTACAAAGCATGCTTTGGAATTGCTCTTCAAAGTGTTTACCAGTATTTATTTCATTGTAATTATACCCACAGAGCCATGAAAGAGGGGCAGGGGGGGGGCGTTTGTTGCATGAATGTGACTAATGTCAGAGTTAATCTGAGGTTGCATGGAGGTAAATTATTGCATCGTGTGAAAACAAACGCAGAGTGTGAACATGAAGCCGCACATGTGAGCCAGCAGAAGTTCAGGAGAAAGTTTGAAAATGCATCACCTTTGCTTTGAAGAGTCTCACTTCGAGCGAGCGGAAGTCCATGTTGCTGATCAGCGATCGCATAAAGTCACTGAGGGAAAACAGAGAAAAGGATCGTCAGTCGTTTAAAATCTGCAAAAGAGGATACAATTAAAGTTTTCAAAGAAATATTCCACAAACTTAATCCTGCACTTTTGTGGAGTTGTAGGACTTTCAAAAGTGAGAACCTGCTATGGTTCCCATAATGCAATTCAGGTTGTTGTACCCTTCCTGCCTGGTGACTGTAGATGCCCTCAGTTTTTAAGGAAGGTCTTCTTTAAAGTGTCAAAAATAAGCTCATTAGGTTATTTATGACACTTTAGAAAACTCATACAAATAATTTCACAGTAGAATTAGTAAATATGTCAAATCAGTGCAGTGAATCTTCACAATAACAATAACTTCACACATCCTATGAAAGTAAATTTGGTCTGAAAACAGGCGTGTTGGTGAAAACACTGGTTGCCTCTGCAGACAGTCTGTTTGCGGTGGCGGGTGTTTTTTGGCGGGTCCGTCCCGTGCGATGCTGCGTCTGCAGAGATGTGATGGTAAAGTGTTCTGAGCCCTTTGTGGTTGCTCATAGTGGCCTGGCTGCCAAACAATGCGTGGGCACACGTGGACGTCCCGCCACAGTAACGGATAAAAACTGCTCTGGTTTTTAAGGACGGTGGGTGCAGGGGGGGTTGGGTGGGTGGGTGGGTGGGTGGGTGGAGATGGAGCAGGGGATGAGCAGGGTGAGCAGGGTTCGTGTGGAGGTTTAGGGAGGGGAACGAGCTGCCGGGGCGCACACTCTGGTGCAATGTGACCACTCACAGACCAACAAAAATCTAGGTCCGCTCCGATAATTAGAGGGAGACACGACCGATTGTGCCGGGACAGACCTTCTCCAGTCCAGCGTGTGGCACAGCGACGGCCGTCCCCTTCTCTAACGAGCGCCCGGTGTTAATGAGCCCCTCCTCGCCGTGCGCTCAATGGCCTGTTAGGGCAAAGAATGGCCAAGCGCTAGGCCAACGAGTGCAACACACGCCTGAGTGCTCCCAGTGCTGTGATTGGCCCTTGTCCTCCAACCAGGGTGCAGGCAGGGGCTTGATGAGAATAAGGCGAGACAGGGCAGCTAATGATCATTAATTGCACTTGGTTTGCAGTAAAAGAGTCCAAATGCTGGTCGCTAAGGACACTGGCGTGATAATGGCGAGCGTAAACGAGGGGCTAGGGGACTGGTGATGGACTGCGGGGAGGATAATAGCAGCCTAACCTATTTTCTTTTGTCGGCCCTCCTCTGGCACCCCGCTGTGGGCAACACAGCAGACTTCTCGCTTACGTAACGCCCCAAAATTTTGGCGGTCTCCTCATCGGGGGAGCCAGTATACAGTGAGGCGGGGGGCGAAGGGATGAAAACATATTCTGACCTAGTTTGATTTGACAGAACTGAGAGTGGTTTTGGGATATTTTTGAGCGGGCTGCAGTGACCCGGTGTGAGGGAACTCCGGAGGAGGAGGGACTCGTTTTGTCAGACGCTTGTTTGTGGCGGCGAGCTGCTCTAGATTCTGCTGTCTCATGTTTTCTAACACTTCTTCTGCTCCCTGACTCATTCAGCCCAGTGATTTCCCAGAAAACGAGGAGACTTACGGTAACTCTCAGTGCACGCATGCATGAATGCACACAAACGCAACACGAGCAACAAGGGAGGAGAGCGGCATCAACAATGACCGCGACGGCTCCACTGATGCTGTTTTGGGAAATCCTGCATTGCAATGTGCTTCTTGGCAGATCATGTGACTTGCCCTGAGGGTATGTGGCGCTGTGTGAGGTGGACTTGTTGGGGAGCACAATGGTGCACAGGGGACAGATGGGGCTGAGTCAAGGGCCAAAACAGCACTGTAAAGAGGGTGAAAGGTAGGCGACAAGAGAGCCGGAGAGATGAGAGACAAGAGAGGAACGGATATTTAAAGGTGAGAATAAAAGAGGGTGCAATTAGTTGGAGGTAGACTGGAAGAATAAAAGGGAATATATATATATATAAAAATGTGAGAAGCACCTCCTCAGATATCAAAGCCCTGCATGATCAGAGAGGCTGATTGTGTAACTACTGTTGCAGCTCATTTCTAAGGCGGGATTACAGACAACAGGATTAAGTGAAACAGGTAAGAGGATCAATTCAGTCCAGTTGGGATGAGATGACAGAAGGATGCCATTGTCTTCTCTCTCGTCTGGGAGTCGGCATTATGGGCGCTGATCTTCTCCCTCCTTATTATTTAAATTGCAAGAAAGGAGTTTCGTGGAAAAGAGGTTTAATATGGTCATTCATTATCATTACTATAATTGCCTCTATAGAGAGGAGACACCCTGGTCTGCCTGTTTCCAGTGGAGCCGTCGCTCTACAGGCCTCCTCTAACACACAACACAAAGGGCCGGCCGTAAATCAGAGGACCCGTGACCCCGGTCCTGTCCTCGCTGAGAGGGAGCTCTCACTCCGGGGTTGAGGGCTTCGGGAGCAGGCCTTGACCCCCGGAGACCTCCGGAGCAGGGTTGGCTCCACACACTCCTGTCTGTAGGGAAGCTATACAACAACCCCGGGGCAGGAAGACAGCGATGTGTGTGGGAATCTGCAGCATATGGGGGCAAAAATGTAGAGACACAAGGACGCGAAAAGGCCGAGTTCAAATCAGGAGTGATGTTCTCTGTCTGCTCGGGGTTCAATGCAGGGCTGCGTACGAATCATACTGTTGGTTCACTTGCAGATAAGTTTCTTTAGTCTTGTTTTGTCTAAAAAATGTAAGTAAATCATTAAACATTTAAAGTTGTGATTTCCTAAGACCCATTAAAACAGTTCAAGAATCTATAATCTTTACATTTGGAGCATTTTTGCATAAAAAATACATAAACAATTAATAAAACAGTTCAGATTCATCCACTAGATTAAAAGACTAATCAATGCAGCTCTATATCAAGCTTTTATATCAAGCAGAAAGCAAAGTGTAGTTGAAATCTCTCAGAAATACGAAAAATCTTGAGAGAAAAGTTTGAGAAAATTCAATCTGAATGTAAATATTTTCTGCCTTTCTGTGTTTTCTATAAAATAAATGGAATAAGTCTCGATAAAGTTTATTTTTCCTTAATTTTTCTTGTTTGAACACCTGCAAAGCTTTGATTTCTAATGAAAAAAGGTTGAAATACACTTAAAAATGTGAGTTTTATAACTAAATTATTGAAAAATTTAACAGACATCTATTTGGTAGTGACTTGACCAAGACTGCAACTAACAAATATTTGCATAATTAGTCAATATGTTAATTTTTTATTAATTAATTGGTTTACCAATAAAATTTTAAAGCAGTAAAACAAAGAAAGCACTTATATCTCCACAGAGTCCAGCCAACATTCCTACAACCAAATAAATGAATTTGAAGTGAGAAAAGCAGCAAATCTTCATATTTGAGAAACTAAAATGAGGGAATCATTTAGATTTTTGCACAATAAATGACTAACATCTGTCATTTATGTAATCAATGATCGTTTTAGTGCCTTTGTTTATGTGTTTGATCACAGTCAAGCTCATAACTTTGACTTCTAAAGTCTCATAAAGAGTCTGAAGATGCAGACAGACGAGGATCAGAGAGAAACCCCACACACGACGACAAAATCAGCGGAACAAACTTGCGTACACACACACTTATTCTTATTTATGGCAGGTCAGGGACTCCTCGTCCGGCGTCACTGAGGCTCTAGTGTGTGTGTGTGTGTGTGTGTGTGTGTGTGTTCGTGGTAACTTACTCCATGGTGGCTATTTTCTGAGCCAGACTGGAGATCACAGCAAAGAGCCTCAGGTCCACGAGCCCATCTGTCACCCTGAAGTCCACCATCTCCAGGATCTGAAACAAAAAACCAAGAGATCAGATGATCAATGAAAGTCTGTCGATCGCCTGGTCCGACGCTTTGCTTCAGACTCAAATAGATTAATAAGTATCGGATGAATTTCCACGAATGTTTCGTCCACAGAGAAGAAATCCTGATGGTTGAGTAGGAGAGATTAGAGGGTCTTGTTTCTGGTTTTATTATGTATTTAATGTGATTCTGCCTTTTTATTGGCGGCAGAAAAGGGATGTAATGTTTAAATGTAACACATATGATGTCACTTTAACTCTTTTCTGATATAATTAATGAAAGAAATTAAATGTAGACGTAGAAAATTGACCCTGTAGACGTAGATCTCCTCCTCGTCAGACAGCAGCTCTGGAGGGATGATGTTTTTAAGAGCAAGAAGAACCTGAAGGCAGGAGATGTAGCCGTCACCATCAGTGTCCTCCTGCAAAGAAAGACCTTCATCACCATCTTCATCATCATCATCATCATCATCATCATCATCATCATCATCATCATCAGAAACTTTAGCAGCATTATCATCATAAACAAGTTAAGCGGTTTACAAACTGAGTGATTATTCTTTAAAATAAATCAGTGTTGTCGGGGACAGGAATGTTTTTCTAAAGGATTTTCTTGTGTTTAAGAGGCAAAAGTTTCCAGCATTTCACCTTAAAACCAGGAAAAAAGGATTAAAATTTTTATAAAGGAGCTAAAAAATCTTAATTGAAGACTAAAAGACTATTAGCTGTAGTTGAATGACTTGAGAAATGCTGGTAGAAACATGTTTTTTAACTTCTCTTATGCCTTAAAAGGTCTTAGATTTATCATATATAGTTGATTTATTCTCCAAATTTAGAACTTCTGTTCTACTTAAACTGATTGGTTGATTAATCAATGAGTTAAAAGACAGAAAATGTCATTTTGAGTCACAATTTCAGAGCAAAACAACATAAATTCACTAGTTTAGTTACTTTTTAATTGATGGATATATTTTTTAACTCTTTTCTGACAATTTATACAATAAAAGATTCATTGGTTTATTAAGAATCCTTCTCTTCATCGCTGTTATTGTGAAAGAAAAATCACCATGTTTTTTATATGAAGAGAAACACATTACAGTGAGAAAGTCTTGAGGGTTTAAATGTCGTTTCACTTACGGCTTCAAAAGCTCTTTTGTACTCAGCCAACTTCTCCTGACTGAAAATGCAATACTTTGCCAAAAAGTCGACTGTAAAGACAAAAAAGACAAAAGAAAAACCTTTAAAGCTCATAAAAGCAACTTAACTGGACTTTTCTGACAACATACGAACAAAAATTCAGTCTTAAAAATGCTTATTTGTTCTTTACGTCACATTTTATACCATATTTTCTAGCTTGAATAACGACATTAGGCTTCTGTGTGTGAGCATGTGTGTGTGCTGAGCGGATTAGAGCAATATTTCTCTCCTCCGGTCGCACTCGGGTCACGGAGGCCGGACAATACGGGGCGACCGGTTCACAGGGAGTCCAGTTGGCCTTGACTGGTGGGGGGGCAAAGTGGCACTTGGCTGCTGAAAAGATGCCGAAGACACGGAGGCCGAAGCAGATCTCGAAATAAACTACGATTCTAGAAAAAAGGCTTTTAATGTTAACTCATATATTGTGGAAAATGATTAAAGAATGGACAGTGACCTAGTAAGAAAATGGAAATATATGTGAATAAATGAAGTGATTATGGCAAGAAATCAGAGAATTTCAATCTAAATGGATCCGAAACATTTAATCAATGGACTTAGAATCAACTTTTCTACTCTTTTGATGATAATTTATTAAATTTAAGTCATTTAATGAAGCAAAACAGCCCAAATTCTCTGTTTTCAGCCTCTCAAATGGAAGATTTATTTCTCTTTTTTTGTTTCATGTGATAAAATTGAATCTCTGGACAAAACACCACCTCCGGTTCTCAAAACTACGTTGACATATTTACTGTTTTTTGATATTTTATTGATCAAATGACAACTAAAAATAAAAGTAACTGTTTAAGTCCTACAACTGTTTGACATTTGAGACTTTTGCATTGATTCTTATGTACAAATTACAAAAATACACAGCAGTTTTTGCAGATTTGCAGAAGTAAAAGTGACTTTTCATGGACGTCACTCCGAACTTCCTCTCAAAAAAGACTTTAAACTGACTCTTTTTAAATATCTGTTTCTTATATCTTTAACGCAAATGTAATGATCACTGTCTGAAATCTAAAAACGATGATTACACAAGGCGGACAGACTGAGACTAAACACACCCATGAATATTTCAGTAGGCAAATTTTGGGCTCGTAAAAAAAAAAAAAAAGGAGGGTTAGAAAATGGAGGCTTTTAAGCTGCTGCCACTTCAATTTAGGAGATGAGAATGAGTCTCCTGAATAATGGATCTATTCATTGGTTTGGAGAAGAAAGAGGAGCAACAGAGTTGATATCAGTCTGGACTTAAACCCCCGGACCTCTGGGGTTTCTCCGCGATGGCAGGGGGGCTGTTTGAATCTGCCATTTATCAGCTTAGGCCTAATCAAAACCAGGCCTTGCGTGGCCTCGTCCTTTCACATGCAAAATGTGACATTCGCATCTAGTCAACTTGACTTGTTAAAGCTTGATTGATCAAAAAAAAACCTGCGGGGTTTAGGTTTTCACGCATCTGTTTGCAAATATCTGGGATGAGAAGAGGCTGCGGGACGAGGATCTGGAGTCCCACATGAGGACGAGGCAGGGATTTAAAGTCCGCTGGCTTCAAAAGACACAAACACACACACTCTCACACACACACATGGTGGCTGCATCAGCGCAGTGGTCAATCTGCTGACTTGAACCAGCAGCTTGAAGGAGAAAGTGAAAGGATTCGTCTGCAGGCTGAAGTTGAGCTTCACCGAGTCCAGAAACACAGAAATCGACTCATTGGTTTATTATAATCTGTACTGATTGGACAGAACCAATCAGGTGTTTATGTGGGGGGGTCATATATGTGTTATTATCTTATAACGCCATTGTTTTTTCTACAGGTTAAATAGCCTTTACTCACGTTATGTATGAAGTCAGTTAAATGGTATTTCTTCTTCACTTATTTCCATTTTTGTACATCTACTCCTTTACACTTAACACTGTGTGAGTGAATGAGGTTCATTGAGATTAAATCCTCACATCACATGATCAGTTTCTTCCAGATTGCACCTGGTTCGGTCCAAGAAGTCGACCAAAAGCCTCAGAAATTAATAATCTAAGAATGAGACCTTCCAGAAGTTACACGCTGTTGCTTTAAAAGTGTATGTTTACCCTTTTTTTGTGTAGCTCTGTTGTTTTAAGATGTCTTTCTGAAAAGTGTTCTTGGAAATGTGTTTCCATTTGGTTGTCAAATAAATTAAATCCAGTTCCTCTTGTGGTTGCAGAGATTCACAATATTTTTTTTTGTTTGTAATTGAGACCAGCACATGTTTTGGTTTTGTTCGTGTTTGCATGGTTTTTTTTTGCATCATTTTATATTTACTGACACAAAATCACTTTTATATTGCTGATGTTTTGGATTTTCTGTCATTTAACTACTAAATGCTGAACACACAACCACCCACAAGCTCCAATACACATCTGGCGGAGATCTGAATGCACTCTTGTCGTTTTAAACTCAATTATTCTCTGTATAAGGTGCTTAGCAGGATCTTTAATAAGGGACTGAACTGAAAAACAATCACCGAAAAGAAGAGAATATGTAGTTTTTAAGTAAAATATACTAAACAATAAGATTAAAAGACATTTAAAACTACTTCCCATAATAAACACGGTGATGCTAAGTGATCCAGATGTGTAAGAATATATGTTTTTCTGTGCATAAAACAGAGTTTAAGGGGGTTCAAACTCAACATCAGCTCTGACCACAGTCCTGCCTGCTGCTGCTGTGTACAACACACACTCACACACACTCTCACACACACTCTCACACACACTGTGGGCTGGCAGTGCGGTGGTGCTGGAGGAGGTCGGGGGGTCCCTGGCTGAGGGGAGCACTCCGTCAGGGAATCATCCGGACAAAAGGTGCAGTGGAGTGAGAGATTGAGGGAGGAAGCGAAGGCGGGTGGAGGAGCGGGACAAAGCCGAGGCAGTAAAGCCTCCTGCCTGATAGCCTTATCTGATTCCACTCCAGCGCTTGATGGCTTTTTTTTCACCCTGCCTTTAAAGCGCACAGGTTGTGCCTTTGGTGTGAAGCCTAGCAGAAAATGTTAATCAAGAGAGGGACTGTGTGGAGAAAGGCGAGAGAAAGGGGAGAGTCACTCTGCGGAGGCCATAATCTGTAATGAGACCGAGGCGATTCAGTTGCAATTGAGAGAGGAAGAATGGGGCCATGATGATGATGATGAGCAGGGAGGTTCACTCTTTCACTGCCGTTTGTTTTTCTGGTTTTTTTTTTTTTGTTCCTTTTTCTCCGGCGGAGTCGCTGCTCGCTCACCGGTCCGCAGGCTGCGAACAGCCGCGGGTCACAACTCATTTAACACACACTTGGACGTCGTTTTCAATGTCTGCAGCTGACAGATGAAAAACACTGCTGACTGCTCGACTGACAACTATTCGTACTCATCTGTGTATGATTTATATTTCCATCCGTGACCTTCGTGTTTTCACCGTTGTGCCTGAGTATCAAAAAGGTGTTGACGTCACGCGTTAAAAGCCGGAATCAAATATCCGGTCAGATTTGTAGTTTTATTTACTTTGTTTTGGAGATCAGATTTTTCCTTATTAGACTTATAATTTGAGTTTCATGTCACATTTAATGTCAAAAAAAGTTTTTCGTCTTTTGTTTAAAAAGGATTTGTATTAAAAAAAACCACTATAATTTGAGTTATGTAACGCCTTTTTCATTTGAAGTCTTGTTTACTTCCTCATTAACAGATGGTTTCCGTTTTAATTTTGCCAACTTTAGATTTTATTTTATTAAGGCAATTTTTTAGGTATTTTAACAATATTTGACATTTGAGTGCTTCTTTCATTTGGTGAAAAAAATGTATTTGTAGAAATCGTGTTAATACTCCTTAAACTTGTAACAGCATCGTTTCCTTTTAGTATCAGTACAAAAACAAATTTCAAACTAAAAACAAAGTATATTTTTGCTCAGAAATCAGTGAACATGTTATAAGCCTGCGTCTTATTTGAAACACAGAGTAATGCAAAGAGTGTTTTGCAGTTTGGCTAAGAATCTTTCTGTCCAGAAAATCTTTATATATATACCGAAATCAATCAAAAAACATTAATTCACTCTCCACTTAACGAGTGGATGCCAGTTAGCCTAGCCTGCTAGCTTCCACATTCCCAGTAGATTACAAAGTTAATGACATATTGCAATGTTCTTTAAAAATGTGGCCTATTTTAAAGTGATATATGACTGATAATCATGCTGGAAATAGCAAATATATTTGCAGAAACAGGGGATTAAAAGTTAAAATTAAAACAAATAACCCACCAGCACATCATGTTAGCAACTCAGCTGTGTTTTCTTGTTATTAAAACAGTAAAAGCTACAATAACTGTTTAGTTTTGATTTATTTACATCAAGACTTATATTGCTTGTGTTTAAGTCTAAATTATTGTGGCTGTTTGTGTTCAAATAACATTTTACTTTTGAGAAGTTTAACTTTGTTTTAAAATCAAGACTTTTGTGGAAAAACCTTCAGGTATTGATACTGAAACACAGGTACTGGATTGCGATCAATATTTATATCACATCAGGCTCTCCTGATCAGTTTGGGGCTTTAATTCAAAATAAAACACAGATGATGAACATGCACTTACATTAAAAAGCACTTCTATTACTGACTTGTCAAACAGTGTCAGAGTGAGGATGCAATTTATAACACACACACACACAAAGACACACACAAAGACACACACAGGGGTCCATTGTTTTTCTAACGAGTTCACTTGTTTGTTGCTCTCTTTCCCGCTTAATCCCAGACTTTTTGTTTCTGCTCATCATCATCACACTGTATAAAGTGTCCTATAATTCCTTTAACAAAGGTCACATTCAGCAGCAGAGAGGAGGTGACCCCCTTTTTTAATAGCAGGAGAATGTCAGAGTGCAACATGCCCCACATATACAACCCCGAAATATGTGATTAAGAGAGCAAATTCAGAGCAAACGGCATTAAAACACACAGATAAACAGAGTCTAAACTGACCTTTAATCGCTGAAAGTCTATGAGAAATGGGTTTGTGGGATGTTTTGGGGTTTGAGTTCCTAAATGATGTGATGATCCTGTAAATCTACCGCCCCAATGTGATCAGACAAAGCTGTAAAATGTGAAGTGTGGTGCCGTAAGATAAGGAGGTAAGAGGCCCGAGCGCCAGAACAGACCTGTAAAAAACCAGGCCAAGCGTAATGTTTCACAATAATGAGGCATTGTTGGGCCTTTAAAACAGGTTCCAAATCAAAGGTAAAGATCGAAATCTTATCTGATTAAAAGTGTTACAGGAAAACACAAGACTGCAGCAGACCAGCAGGAGGTGCCGTGGAAAAGACCGAGCAGGTTTTCAGAGTGATTAAAAAAACAGGTTTACATGGGGAGCAGCTTGAATGTGGTTTCAGCTACTGAACGCACTTCTGTAACAGGCAGTGATGTGATGGTTATAATCATTACAGCTGATTATCATCATTTATTAATCAGTTAAGTTAATTTTCAGGTTTCAGATGTAAGCAGTTTAACCAAAAAGCAATTTTTGCTTCTATTTCGGTGCATTTTTAAGGCCTGATTCGATTTTTTACATGCAAAAAGTCTGAAAAAAGATGCATTTTGCAAACTTTTGACTTCTACCTTAAAGCACTATTTGCACTTCTTGCCTCTTAATGTAAAATATGCACTTTATGACTTCAAAAACTCCTTTAATGGACTGAAAAAAGTCATATTCATAGCTTGTACACTACTTTTTGCAAACTCTTCCACAATAAAATGTTTTCTCATGATCACTTAACTGTGTAAATCTCCATTATGTGACACTACACCTGGTTTTAGTGACTCATTATGATGATTCACATGAGTCAGGTGTCTCAGGTTTCTGCTCACTAAACAACAAACCACTGAGTGAAAAGAGAAACGAGTGATTTTGAACGCTTTTTTTTATGCTGAAAGTAGATTTAAAATAGCTTTTTGTAAAGATTTTACTACTTTTGCATTACTTTATGTAAAAACGCATTTATATTAAAATAAAACAGTCACACGAGAAAACGTCCGAGGGAGGTAAATGTTTGTTCAAAGACACACCTGTTGTCTGACATGTAATTTAATTTTCTGTCCAGTTAGAATAATTATATAGCGAGTCACCAGGTAGAAACAAAACTATCATTATCAGAAAATAACAGCCTTTATTGTTTGTTCAGAAATTAAAATGACCTTTATTTTTGCAGATGAGCAAACGTCTGATGGAAGTATCATAATAATGTTCTGCTGTGTGTTAAACTTTAACATTTAAATGCAAAAATTATCACCAACAACGAGCAGAATTAGTTTCTTTTAACTGAGTTTGTCAGTTTTAGTCGCTTCAACTTAAATGTCAGACGTTAAACAGGAACTTGTGATATTTTTATGATGTAACAGCAGTTTTATACATTTTAAAAGGCAATAAAAAGCAATTTAATGAGGATTACTGAGCAGAATTTACAGTGTTTTTAGTGATTTTTTAAATAAAATAGTCATTTCAGAGCAGAATTTGGCAACATGTGCTTGTTTCTCTTGAGTGGGCTCTGCAGTGTAAAAGAGGGTGACAGTATTTGGCAGCAATCTCCTGCTAACTGTTGTTGCTCCATGAAAACATGAACTCCTCCCCCACACTTTCTCCAAAAAGACTCAGCAGTGTGTGTGTGTGTGTGTGTGTGTGTGTATGTGTGTGTGTGTGTGTTTGTAAATGTGTGTGTGTGTGTGTTTGTGTTGAAGGGGTAGGGAAAAAAACAAACAAAGACACACGTAGCGGCCACGCTCCTGTCTCTGGCTGCACGCCACGGGCTTCACCACAAACCACAACTTACGCTTTCTACACACACATACACACACAAACACACACACACACACACACACACACACGCCTACACCCAATCAGCTCCGGCCGCAGATACACTCCGATATGCCCCAAGAGTCCAAATCATCTGCTGTATTGCAATACCAGATCTCCAGATAACCTCACAAAGCAAAATCATCTGCTATTATTGCCCTGCCGCTCCTTGACATTGTGCCATTAATAAGGCCATTGTGGAGGGCGCTCTCTGTTTGGACACCGTATAATGGACTCTTTGACAGATTTACTTTGCTTTCTCTCCCTCTTCCCCTTCCTTTTCTCTCTCTCCTGAATACAGCGGGCATATTCCACGCTGCTGCTCATCAATAGACGCGCTGTTTGTTTGCCCAGTCATTCTGGACTGATGGTAAATACATAGAGGTATTCCACACCAAAGGCTGAGCAAACAGGGGTTACATAAAGGCACTGTACCCACACACACACACTCACACACACACACACACACTAGAGTCATCCCTCTGCACACACACACACACACACACATTAGCAAACACCTAACACTATTGTAATAACAATTCCTCATTTCTCTTTTTAAGCGACTGGTCGTTCTTGTTTATTTGTTCATTTTATTTTCTCTTTTTTTCTCTCATCCACTGTTTTAAAAGCAAAATTTTATATCTGATATTCATACACAGTGATATAAAGTGGAGGTGGTGGTGGTGTTGGTGGTGTTGGGGTCAAAGGCAGGCTGGTTTCAAGGTCGCCAGGTGTTCCACATCCTCACTAACAATCATCAGAGACCTGCAGGGTCCCTCACATCACGCTCATGCTAACAGGCGCTAGCTGCTGTTCAGAGGCGAGACAAAGGAGACCAAAGCTACTTGACATCAGTGTCACTCTGTCCTCCATCCACTTACAGCCTCCACTTAGCTATGAGGTCATTAAACAGGATTTAATACAACAAAAGTCCATAAAAAAGCTTGTATGAAGCCTCAAATTTCACACTTTTAATATATACTTTTAGCTTTAATGTGATCAGTTTCTATTGTATAACATTGGTATTGTTGTAATGGTATAATAAACTACTGCAATATTAACTAATGTAACAAAAAATTACTTCAAAATTGATCAATATTCATTTAATTTTTATTAAATAACTGATTTTTTGGCCTCGTGGGAGCAGCACAAACAAGTTGCAACATGGCACTGATATACAGTATTATCACCTTTAATGCTAATGAGGTAAACTTGTTAGCAAGTAGATGCATCCAGCAGATATGAAACAATATAACTAGCATTTGAAATCTTGTTCTTGGCCACTAGAAATTTGTTTTAGATGCATTTTTAGTATCTAACAACTCCTGAAGGGAAATATTTTGACTCTTAAGCAGCTAAATGCTCTACAATGTTCACTAGCCAGCTGCTAACTGTGTCTGTCTAATAATTGGTGCAGATCAGGAAGCGTAAAGTTTGTTTTTTAGAGCTTGTGCACCAAAAAAGAGGCTATGAGAGCTGTGAGAGTCAACCAGAACAGCAGCTTATCAGATGTGTGATTGGAGCTCTGAGAATAAAATCACATCCACTGATTGTGTTCATGCACGTATTCTCTTCTTCTTCTTCTTCTCTGTAGCCGACTGACACAAACTGCATGGCGGCAACACTCACTGATGAAAACCTGGAGGGTCACGGAGTTGAATGGATGATTGGTGGCAGAGTGCAGGAAGTTTTAGGTGTGTGTCTGTATGTGTGTATGTATGTATTTGTGTGTGTGTGTGTGTGTGTGTCTATTTTGAGAATCCTTTGGCAAGTGGTCAGCGTTGGACCGAAAAGAGACAATTATGACCAGTTAGGCCCTTTCAGAGCCTAATGAGGAGCCACAGTTACAAGTGTCTGGACAAGAGCCGGTCATCACACACACACACACACACACACACACACACACATGCAGATAGAAACACTTTTGTGTGCATGCAAATGTGTGTATTTACAAAGATACACACACACGACAAGACAAAAGGACGCCGACAAATATTCAGGCGTCAGATATTACAGTTTGTACCAGGACAAACTTTGTCAACACACCACGCCCATAAGCATGAGCACAGAGAGAACCTACACACACATTCATGCATGCACACACACACACACACACACACACACACACACACGCTGGAAGACTTACTGCTATTGGCGCATTAAAAAAAGTTGCCAGAAATGTTAAAAATTACTGGCTCGTACAGTGAAAACACCTGAAAAATGTCCTTTAAGGAGGCAAAGACAACCAAACTAATGACCTCACTGTCATATATAAAACAATAACACACACACACACTCATACACACACACACAAACCAAATTCTATACTCCTGTAACACCACAAAAGCCTCCCATCAGTAATAACCTTGCTGCAGAATGGCGAGGCCAGCTGCAGCGTTCTTCATCCTGCTTGATTACCGTCTAAACAAACCTGTCCAATCAGCCCCATTCATCTGTGCGAGCACTCACAGGAGAACTCTGACCCCACTGACCTCTGCGGAGGGCCGGCCCCCCTCAGCCTTGACCTTAGGTGTGGATGCTTATTGTCGGACCTGCAAGCCCGAGCGCTCTCACAAAAGCTCGAATGCCAGAAATTAGGCACTTGAGAGAAACTGGAGAACTCCGAGCCAAACTCCTGTTTGCCCAAAAAAAAAAGAAAAAAAAAGGCAATTCTGAAAAATCAAGTGCTGTAATTGAATTGAAGGGAGATTTTTAGAGTGGAGGGGATTGTTGGTAAATGTGTTGGGTGTTTGTGTTTTTCCTGCAGTGGTTTATTGTGTGAACAGGAGGCAAAGAAGCGAGCTGGCAGGAAGAGATAGATGCAGCCTTCAAACCCTGCAGAGCTGGAAAACCTTTGATATCAAACATGAAGTATAACACTTATAAATGATTCATTCTGACCAAAATCTCCTCTGCAGTTTCATAAATAGCACCTTGTTTGACTTGTGCACATTATTTAAATGAGGCTCAGTGAGCCAGTAGATAGTTAACAATCCCAGAAGCCTTTAAAATGTCTATGTGTTATTAGAGGATGATTTAATGACTTTATATGTTTAGTATCATTCAAATTTGGCCCATTCAGGAGGGATGGCTGCAGGACTGGAGGTCAAACTTGGTTGCTCTCTTTTTACTTTTTTACAGGCATCAAATTAGCATCTTCCATGATTTTTTCGTTAGATGATAAACTCACAGTCCTCAAAGTTGGAGCGACCTTTGCTGTTTGTCTGACGAGGCGTGTCGTCCTGCAGTTTGGACAGCAGGTTCAGCACCTTTGTTTTCCTCTCCTCCATCCTCCTCTTCTTCTCTTCAGTGCTCCGGTCAAGACCTCCAGGACTCCTTTCTCCTGCCGAGGAATCCACCTGGTCCCTCCATGTTGGATCATCAGACACCTCCTCCCCTTCGTCGGCGCTGGAACCTGGAGACACAAAACACATAAAAAATATGCTGAAGTTTTGCATTTAGGTGCTTTTTTGTGTCTGAAATGTACTTAACAGTAAGTAAAAAGAGCATTTTTAAAATATAAACCACAGTGTTGAACAAGAGGAACCACGTCTGTATTCATGGTCGCCTACAAGAAAGAAAACGCTTAGCAAAAAGCACTAAAACCTGTTTTCTGTCTCTTTAGTAAACTAATTCTCATCACAACGTCGTCCCGTATGCCACAGTCACATCTCCCTTCAGTCCTTTCAGAGTCTCACTAAGGGACGGACGCTCTGCCTGAAACTTAAACAGACATCCATTTTGTCACTGACCAGCCAATTAAGGCTCCCATTATGTCTGAATGAAAAGTCCACAGAAAACACTCCTTGGTGTGTCACAGCAGAGACAAAGAGCCCCGTCAATGCAGACTTGAGCTTAAGGAGGGCGCCGATTGTCTTCCGCAACAGTTTTCGGACTCTTTTCTCTTTGCTACTTTTGCAAACACGAGTGTTACTTGTGTCAGCGCATGAGCGATAATTCAAATGTGATACATTTGTAGACGGTTTTATTCATTGGGAGGAGACAGCTTGACCAGTCGAGTCGCCGGTCGGCGGGCAGGAGATTCATCAAACCCTCCGAACGTGCTGCCGTGGATTCATTTATCCCGTCAGCGAGCGCAGAGGTCAGCGGCTCAGATTGATGGAGCCATGTCTCATTTGACAGGCCGTCTTCCAGCACGCTGCACACAATCACACGCTCCCATCAGCCCCGGTGTCCCGCTCAGGCCTCAATGTCACCAAAACAGACGACGGGATGAGAAATTAATTCATCTTTAGGGCAAATAATTTATCATTTCTTTCATATGCAGCATAAACCAAACGTCTGGGATGTCTGCAGTGACAGCATGATGAATGTTGAGGTGATGTGTTTTAAAAATGAGAAAACTTTCTTTTAAATGCATCATATATCACATTTCACTGAAATCTGCATTTATTCTTATTGCAGATTTATTTTTAAAAATCTGATTCACTGGGTTTTTTTTTTTTAATATTTGCCAATAGTAGAAAATATTCATTATCAAACACCAATAGATGGTGACAGACAGTTTGATCCACTGAAACTTTAGAAAACACAAGCAGACAGACAAAACACAAACAAAAGAGGAAAATATCATCACAAATTCAACATGTGCAGCATTTAGAAAGAAAAACTGCAAAGAAACTAAATGAGTGAATTACTTAAATTTATTTGAAATGAACAGATTGCATGAGTCAATTAACTGCAAACCTCAAGAAAACTGAAAAATATTAATTCAAATAGTAAACTTTTTCTCCTCCAACAGATAAAATTTGATGAATGTCAGTATATTATCAGCCTGACGAAAGTTAAACAGACTAAAACATCATAAGTTTAAACTTTTCCAACACTAAAGTGTAAAAGTCTGTTGGCTTTTCTCCTTTTATTTATGGTAAAATAAAGAAAGACTATATACTTTTCTACATTTTTCAGCTCCTCGAGCCACAATCGGGGTGTTCAATCAGCTTTTAGTCCTCTGAAAACATAATATCTTGATTCTATTTTTCTCTGCAAATTGCAGCATTAGTGTATTTGATTGTTTTTCTATAATTGCAACAATTTGTTTATGCTGCACAAATGTTAAATTAGCAAAAATGTTTTCTTCATTTGCATTTATTTTGTCGATTTGCTCGCATTTTCTTTAGCTGCCATGTTAAACTCTCAGAGCCACCATACTGAGGTTTTGTCCATTAAGTTTCCTGATTTGTGAAATCAAAAGTATCAAAAATCCAAAGATATCTCTAAAACAGAGAAAAGGAACAAAAGCCTCACATTTCAGAAACTTTTGCCAGCCAATCAGTTAACCGACTCTTTATTCATCACCACTTTAAAATCTGTAAGTCCAGACAGTTTCTGTAACGTACGATCTTTAAAGCAGGACTGAAACCGCAACTGAAATTATTCAGGATTTGGTTTCCTCCTTTTTTTTTTTCTTTTTTTCCTAACCCTCCTATCCTAACCTCCAACACGGTCTAATCCGTGAATGCACAGAACTGATTACTGGTCAGTTCAAGCTGGAAACAAGAGCCGGTCAAAAACACACAGAGCAGGTTTCCATACCAACCGCAGTATCTGAACGCAGCAGATAGCTGGATTTGGCTGCGAGCGGCCGAGTCAAATCCCCTCGCCGATTCCTAAAAAGAAAACAATAAACACACACACACATACACACATACACGCCGCCCACCATGCGTCTGACTCTCCCCAACACACACACTGCCTGCCCTTTACCATCAGCGCACCAGGCAGAGGCAAGAAGGTTGGACTTGTATCTCTTTCTTTTGCATGTTTGAGAAAGGGATGAGCACCAGCGAGACAATCGACGTGCCGAGGCTATTCACTGATGCCACCCAGAGCCTTCACTCCTCTATCTGCTCGAAGAATGGCAGAATGGGAGCCGGGCGGAGTAAAAAGGAAAATCCTCACCAATTTATTATTCATGGGGAGGGGATTTTCCCTTTCAGGGCTCCTTTATCGAAGCCTTTCCCAACACGTCACCCTCTCTATCAGCCTTGACAAGTGCCAATCAAAGGGCTTGAGTCCAGGTTTTTTTTGGGGTGGGGGGAAACGTTGGAGGATTTCAGAGACAATGGCCGACGAGTCCACAGTGTCGGTGGCTTAGAGACAATGGTGACATGGCTACACTGTCAGTGTGTGGTCCTCTGGGGGGGGAAATGATCCTCGCTTAGTACACGACTAATCTCTGCTTGCACCATCTCTGTCTTTCTGGAGGCTAATCTGTCCCGTAGCTTCCTCATCTTTCCAGAACAATCCGCTGGGGTCAGTTCAGATTAGTGCTCTTTGTGGCCCCCGCACATCGCTACATTCATGTGGATGCTAACATCTTTAGTAGCAGCTGAATGCTAAACATCGGAGCGAGCGCAGAGTGACCGGGGCAGCAGGGAAACAGTCATGAAACAATTATGAGGGGAGGGATTATCCCACCTATGAATTCCTGATGAGCAGAAGTGGACAAAGGTTTTATCATGAGCCTCACTGGGGAGCAGGAACGTCTTGTTTCTGGCTCCAGTTTAATCTCAGATTTGTTCAAATGCTGCCGATCGATCCAGAGACATGTGGACGGTTCGTTAGTTTGACAGGACTCAGAAAAATTATTCATTATTGAATAAGTTGTTTACATATTAATTCTTTAAAAGGCAGTTCTACAGATTTTACACACTAAGCTCAATTTAGTCATCACAAGGTCAACTTTTCAATATGTAGGATTATTTTATGGAGGCTCTGTGGTTTAAGAGAAGCTTTGCAAAATTTGAAAATTTGTTATTTTAATTAACAGCAATGTTTAGTTGCTTTATGGGAAATGTAGGTCACATTGTTTTTGGTGCTTGCCCAATACTAGGCACTTAAAGTCAGAATATCTTCAGCTTTGCCATTTCCATTTTGACATCTTAATCTCTTGTTTGGTTCTCACATGTCATGGATGTGCAAGAATATTGAACTTTTACAAAAACAGCACACATGAAGCAACAATAGTACTCAGTTTGTAATCGTGTTTCCATCATCGTGATCAATTCAGGTCCAATATTCACCCTCCTTTTAGCTCTACACCAACAGCATAACAGCTAGCTTGCTCTACTAAATTGTCCAGCTAGTTGTTGCTAGCTTTTTCTGCTGTTTGATGCTGAACAAGTAGCTTGTGAAGAGTTTTCTGACAACAGGAAACCTAAGCAAAGCTCTCTAAAAAGCTCTCTGGAGCCAGAAGAAGCTGCAAAGATTGGAGGATAATTCTTTACAGGTTTGCAAATTTAAGAAACCACTTTCACATTATACATTTGATACGCTTTTAATCTTACATCTTCATTAGAGCAGCTTTATATATATATATATATATATATATATATATATATATATATATGTATACTTTTGCTTGATAATTGATTTAAATAACTAACTGACTTTGCAGCAAACCCTTTAAACATAAAGACTTCATATATTCATCCGATCATCCGTTAATCTAAATGTAAATCAGCAGTTGTTCCTGTGAACTGACCAACTTTTGGCGTCACAAACTCATTTTCTAAAC
>JAQMCX010000037.1:9818883-9838395 GCA_029814765.1 Acanthurus leucopareius | reverse complement strand
ACCCCGCCCATCCTTTATTGGCTTTTCAAAAATTTCAATTTCATAAATTTTTGGGCCCGCAAAAAATTATAATATAAACCTCGGCTAAAAAACGCAAAAAAAAAAAAAAAAAAAAAGGCAAACTCAGCTCCTCCGTGTCTGCCCACATGGACGAGTATAAATGTACACATGAAGCCACCACCCTCACACAGTCAAGTACGTGAACACACCACCGCACCATTGTGCACTTGAGCGGCTCGGCGCTCCATTCAGGGACACAATGGAGGGACTTGACTTGACACTTCAAAGCATATCGCTGCTGTCAACTCAGCTGTCATTCTCAGCACATGAGGGCCGGACTGAGTCGGGGTGAGTTTTTTCGGGGAGGTTAAGGGTGACTCCGGGGGGTCAGTGGGTTTGATACCACAGAGTTAGAGGCGAGACAAGGCCTTCTCTGTGCGCCGGCGGCCCTCTTTTCCTGGTCACAGTGCCAGGCTAAAAGGCCTCAGAGTGGAGAGGCCAGGCCAGGCCGCCACAGTGACCCGCCTCTTTGTCAGGGACAGTTACACTCTGGGGATGTTGCTCAAAAACAGGTCAGCTCGGGGTCACTCCACAGATTGTTAGGAATCAGAAAAAAACACTCTGGGGTTGAAAAAGGGCTGAGTGTGATCAGGAGACTCCCATAAGCCTCTGCAGACACATGCAGGACGTATACCACACACAGTTAGACGGGTTAAGGTTAATTTATTGTCTCCTTAGGAGGAAATTGTCTTGGATTATGGGAAGTTTTGCATCCAAACCAAACAAAGTACTTTTGTGAATATCTCTCTAAAGAACAAACTAAAGATTCTTCCAGTTTATGAAAACTTCGGCCTTAATTTTTAAGATTTAACCATCATTCTTAAGTCCCTCCCAGATAAAAATGTAATGATCCATCTGTCCGAAATCCATTATTATTTAAGCAAAGTGTAAGCATCGATCATTATCTTTAAGATATGCCTTTATTTTGAAAGGCTTTGTAAGCAAAGATACCTTCACAAGGAGTAAAAATTTACAAGATTTCTGTGTGCAGTTTGCTAACTTTTCACCACAGGAATATTATCTGCTTCATTTCAACAATGTTACAACAAAAACAAGGGTGCAGGCTGAACTTCAGCTGTGGTGATCAGTCTGAAGATGCAAAAATGAGAAAGTAGAAAGTTTTACCATTAAATCTATTTTTAAAGCTTTAACCAGAGGAAAAGTCCTTTCACCTTATGTGGTGTAAACTACCATAAGCTTTGAAAGACAACTGTTTTATCTAAGGACCTTGATGGTCATCAGCTAAAGTTTAAACTGAGTTGCTTATGAGAGGTTAAACAACTGCATAGAGATTTACTATTGGAAAGCACACCTCGCTATATTTAACTGGTCACTTCTTAATCATTTCTAGGAGTTGCCACAAAGTTGGCGTACCTGCTGTCGTCTGTCTGAACATGGATTTCCATTAAACTTCAAGTTAACTGACCTTGTTTAAAAGAGAAACTGTCCAACTGTCTGGTTCAACTCTACCTGCCTGTACTTCATGCAGAGGTGTTCACATCCAGGACTGTTATGTGGGACATTTTGAAAGTGCTCTCTATTGGTTCAACCTCTAAATTAAGTGATTTAGATGATCCAGCTAACTTTTCATCTTGTTTAAAAACCTGTGTTTCTTTCCCTGTAGTGATGGTTTTGTGTCCCCAGATTACTTTGGTGAAAAAAATGACAACCAAAACCATGAAAATAAGCCCAAGATGTGATAAACCAGATTTATCTTTTAAGCCTTACACGCTGCCACATTGAGGCCACATTGAGCCCCAGTTGCCCCCCATCTGCAGTGAAATAAATGAACCAGTGACACTCGCTCTGTGTGCGCCGTGAACAGAACAGCGTGCTACGATGCAGCATGGGCCCCCCCGCAGCACAGCACCACACAGAGAACAGTAGATGTCTCTGATGGAAAAAAGAGAAAATTCCTACACAATTTCCACATTGTTTGCTTTCTTTCATAAAGTTCCCGGAGGAGTCAGATGTCACTGGCCCCTGTCCTTTATCCCCATTGGGAACGGTAAATTAGCGTCCGCAGGAGAGCCGCCGAGGTTTTCTATTGTGGCGGCCCTCCTCAGTGTTCAGCCTTCAGCGAGCGGTGGTCAGTGTGGATTTATGACCATCGGCTACACGTCTCCCCTCTTGGAGCTCAGAGAATGGCGAAGGCACGGGAGGCGGGGGGGAGCCGAGGCCGAGAGGCACGGCACACGAGGCAGGCAACCCGACTTCTATTGTTGGGGCCTCACGCCTTTGAGCGGGGAATCAAACGGTACCAGCTTTTCATCAAAAGCTCCCCTTTCTATCGCTGATTTAGAGGAAAAAGAAAAGCTTTCTGCGTTATTTATTATGGGGTGGGAGGAGGTGGGAAAAAACAGGCTGACAGCGATGCTTTTCACAGTGTGTTGATGGGGGCAGGAGCATCGGAGCGTCTCACTGTGGAGGCAGCCTTTGAATCCTCTGTGTCTGGCCTGATCTCTTTGTCTAGAGGTGGATGTCCAGCCATGTTCAGGACAATCAGGCTCCTCAGAAAGTGGGCAGGAGAGCAGCGGCGGGCAGGGAGGAGGCTGTGAACGGTCCATATGTGGCCGGCAGGGCTCATTTCTCACCTTTGACAGGGGAGATAGGAGGCAGGACAGGCCAGCGGTGAGACTCCAGCCGGGTCACGGATGCAGGAGGGGTCAGATTTGGTCCGGACTCTGAGCAGGAAGTCGTCCTCTGTGGACTTGGGCAGGAAGACCAGGTAGCAGAGGGGAAAGCTAGATTAATGAGGCCCTGATCGGAGTCAGAAGATCGGTTAGGATCAGGATCTCGGTGGAGATTCTCTGTTGTTTTCACACTTTCACGCCTGCTCGGAGGTTTGTCTGAGGGAGGACGAGGGGAGAAGGGTTTGGTTTGGCCAAACAGTGGCTCATAGAGTGGAGGAGAGATGGTGGTTGTAATGTTCTTAGATGATCCTCGAGGTTTGGATCCCGTTAGAGGAGAAGAAGCCATCACTGAACAGGAAGGCTGGAGTGGAGAGAAACAAGCTCCGCCTTCCAGGTCTGATCCTCTGATATCTGCTGCAAAATGACAGAGAAACACAAGAAGGAAGCTTCATTTAACATCAAATGTTTTACTGTTAAATAAAGATTATAAATAATAAATTAACTAAAAAGTATAGTAACACTAATAGTAACACTAATCCCTCGTTTTAGGCCCTGGAGTGCATATGAATGAGGCTAAAGCTAATGCTAATTCCAGTGCACCGGTGATAGTTTTACCGGACAGGAAGCTGCTCCTGCCGCTGGCGAGGTCGGTGCTGCGACTGAACAGGCTGGAAGGAGGTCGACTCAAATCTGAGAGAGACCCGTGTGAGGCGGTGGAGGCCGGCGACGGCGAACGCTGCGGTCCAGCAGGGTGGAGATGCAGCTCGCAGTCAGACTCAGTGACGGACATCACAGCAGGATGTGGCTCCCTTAACTCATCTTCATCCTTCTCCTCTGGAGCAGTGTGAAGGTCTGAGGGAGATGCTGGCATGGAGATCATACTGCTCCCTGGTCCTCCAGAGACGAGGCGACAGGTGTTTTGGAGAGGAGGTGTTGGATTAACGGTGGATGAAGGTGGAGTAGCAGGAAGTGGAAGACAGGGAACAACAACAGGAGAGCGCCTCCCTGCTATCAAACCTTCATTGTGCACAACATTTCTTCTTCTGTCTGGACTGAGATGGAAGAAACCTTCAAGAAAGACAAACACAAATCATTTCCATTAAACATATAAAACATTTCACTCATGGTTTCATTGTTTGACTGGTTAGTTTTGTTGTAGGTCATCATTTTAAAACTGCCAGCGTCTGTTTTTGACATCCTGGTTCCCGCTTCGCTCAGTCCTGGAGCAAACATTTGTATCCCTGCTGGGAGGGTCGACCCGCTAACAAAGGCAGCAAGAAAATCTCCCCGCTGGAGCAGCTGCCTGTTTCCAAACTCAATATTCACAATAGTAATCAGACCCGAGGGCACTGAGTTTCTTTTAAAAGGCTGGAGATGAAAGATTATCATGTCATTTAAGTTTATTACAAGCTGTCAAAATTCAAATTATTATTCAGTCAGATGTTTGAGCAAAGTTTTGCACCAGCCTGCATCTGTTTATACAAGTAAAACTGTATAATCCAAAGAGTTGGTTAACTAGTTTTAAACATGCAAAAAGAGTTGGGTCACATATTTGTTGGATGTTGGATGGAAATCCAGGACAATCCCTCACAGAGAGCTGCGGAGATTATCTTTATCACTACAGCTCTGACTTAGCCAAATGTAAATCTGACTCTTCAAATGTTTATTATGTTTTGTAAGAAACAAAAAAAAAATTCCGAGCGTATTTTAACTTTTATGATGCATTTCGACTATTCTGATTAAATGCTTCAACATAATCTGTCAGATTAGACAGTTAACAATCAGATGATCATCAGTTGTCTGTCTGAAATTCCTCATCTTTAAAATATCAAAAAATAGTCAAGAGTCCCAAATCAAGTGATTTTAACTGCTTGACTTGTCAAAAACTTAAATAGATTTAGTTAAAGTAGATTTAAACGGCTTTCATGCTTAATTTTTGCATTTAAGAAGCTGAAACGAGCAAATCTGAGACGTTTTTGTTTGATTAATGACTTCAGCAGAGACCTTATTAATCATTTCAGCACCACAGAGATTTCTAAAGCACTTGTAGCACTGTTTTATCCATCCATCCATCTCTGTTCCAACCACACTCATTATCTCAACTCCACTTTCTTCTCAACGTTTCCTTTCATCCCTCTGAGATTCTCCTCCACAAACATCAACTCCATCCAGCGCCGCCCATTTCCCTTTCGCCTTCTCCATTCTTTCCCCCTTTGCCTTTGCACACCCCTTCCTTTCTCCTTCGCCTATTTTTTGTTGACCACTGAGAGGGTGTGTTGTGTGTGTGTGTGTGTGTAATGTGGGGGGGTGAAGGGTGTCAGACAATCTGCTCTTGTTTCCTGGGGGTCTGCTGCCGAGAGGAGTCAGCACATGAGGATAAAGAGAACCGACTGGAGAGCACATTTCTGCACTGCCTCCTCTTACAATGCCCTGCCATTCCCATCTGTTACACACACACACACACACATACGCGTGTACTAGTGCATGTGTGTGTGCGTGCTGATGTGCATATGAATGACATGTGTCAGAGCGCAAAGCCACAGTGTTGGGCGCAGCACGTTTCTTCAGGGAGCAGGGTTAAGGGCGATTGTGAGGGAGCCGACCACCATATGGTAGAATAATTAGTATTGGACCCCAGTGCTGAGAAATGCCCCCCTCCTCTGCTATACACACACACACACACTCACACACACTCTCTCACACACACACACAGCATGGTGAGAGCAGTGCCCTGCTGTGGAGCTGAGGTGTGTGCTGGGAAAAGATGCCTTCACATTAGAGGCCGAGCTCTGAAAAGAGCCTTTCACTCTCACCAGAGGACCACCAGGAGGGCGGCGCTGTGGGCACTTCCTCACCAGAGAGGAGATTTACACTTAACCAAACACAACCACAGAGAGAGAGATTAAGAGCTAACGACGAGCCCGGTGGCCTTTACCTCCTCTGCTCCAGGACAGGAAGAAAAGGCGAGGAAACTTGTTAATGAGCAGAGTCGAGGAGTCAAAAGGAGGCAGAAACCTCCTCCTGTTGTGCTGTGATGATGTGAAAGCACCAGGTGTGTTGTCGGTAAGCCTCACCCGTCTGTGTCTGCGTCTTCGGGGCGACGAGAGTGAGCCTGTTGGTTGTTTTGGAGTGAGACGGAGGCTGCAGTCTGGACTTGGAGCTCAGGAAACAAGGAGGTCTGAGGTCCTCAGGACGAACCTTCATGTGGGACAAGAACCGTGGACACACAACGGGACGATGGTCCAGACCTTCATGTGCCTGGAGGAGAAAATAAAAGAGGTGGACTTCATGTAATTTGGTGCAAAAGAGATCAATAAAGCAATCACAAATATTTTTCCATATAATATGATCTCAATCCTTCATATGGAACAAAATTAAATTTAAAAAGTGTATTGAATTCAATGAAAAAAAGAAGAGAGAAAATATACAATTTCACGAAAAATAATCTAGTACAATAAATAAAAAATAAATCAAATAAAAAAAATAAAAAAACACAAATTAAAAAAATTACTTGCAATTAAAATTGAAAAATTAAAATAAAAAATTAAGGCAATAAAATAAAATAATTAAACAATAAATAACTAAACAAATAAAAATGTGAGAAAAAAAATTTAAACCAAAAAATTTAAGATACAGTGAACACATAAGTCAACAAAAAAATTGGAAATTAAAAAAAAAAACAAAAAAACAAATGAAATCAGGAAAATTATAATGGATTACATGAACATAATATAGACTTTTTGTTTGTTAAAAAAGGCTATACAAAAATTACAAACCTCATATTTTGACCAAAAGTTAATTTACACACTTGAATTTTATTTTCCTCTCAATTAATCTAAATGATTTATCTACATTTTCATTAAAATGACTTTAATATAAAAATCAAATGAATAAAGGTATTTCCTTTTTAATTGTTTTCACAATACACACCATTATGTTCCAGTTTAAGCTTTTGGAGATGACATTTGTTTTTTTGAGAGGAAATTATTTAATTATCAGTACAAAGAATAAAAAGTCACCTTGTGGTCCATCTGTGTCTCATGCCACCACAAAATAAAAGCATGAATGAGGAAACCTGCTGTTTGTGGAGGGGAATTCAAATGATGCAGGGTGCCACCGCTGCCCCCTTGTGTTCAGTAAACAGATCACACCTTCGTCTCAGCAAACAACTAAACCCAGGCTTTTTCTTCTCAACTACAACCTTCTTCCTCCTTGAAATAAAAGGCGGCATAAAATGATCTTAAGGGTGATAAACTTCCTCATAGTACACAGTCGGGACACTGCGGATAAAAGCAGGAAGGATGGTCAATACTGGAAACGTGGAGGGACGAACGGCTGCCTGCAGCACGCCAAGCGGCGAGCAGCAGCCCGGCGTTCAGCCTCAGTGCCAGTGACTCATTCAGTGGCCTTTGGAGAGCAAACAACTGTAATAAATGGCCGCAGGGCGACGCAGTGCTTTTATTTGACTTGGATTTGAACTTCATGTAAAACAAAGTTCAGCTCCTCACCCTGTTAAACACACAATAAACGCACACACATAACATCTGTTTCAATGCAATGATGAACCAGGAGACCTTCAGACAGACAGACAGACAGACGGAGAAAAGGGGGGAGAAAGCAGGGGAGGAAGGTGGGGTCACTGTCTGTGACTCACACAGGGAGGATCAGCTTTTAAATCCCTGCACCATCTCCCCTGATTCCCTTTCCTCAGATCTGGAGGCTTTAAAGATTTGCATTCCTGTGATGTAAAAAGAGGGAGAAGTGAGGTAGAAAGAGCAGAACAAGAGCCGGCGATGGGGGCCTTTCTCCTCCTCCACCTCCTCACCCGTCTTCCTCCCCTACGGCCTCCTCATTACCTGTCACTCAGGCCCGTCAAAAGGCTGAGGAGGCCTTTGTGAGGCGAGACTCGGGCTGGTGTCATCAAACCTGTGACCTTCTGCAGAACAGGCCTGAGCTCGTCTGCGTCATTAAAACCCATCCAGAAGCTCTTTTAATGGATCCACACATGTAAAGACAAAGCTGCAGATTCACGCTCTGATGTTTCCTACTACACACACGCTAGCAAAATTTTGAAGTTTTTAAATGAAAAAAACACTCAAAGCTTCTTAATTGGGTGACTTTTCTTCAACAACTCGATGACATTATCGCAAAAACTGGTCTGTCTGTTTATGTTTTATTCTGTTTTACTTTTAAATTAAACCCTATTCTCTTCTGATTTATATATTTTTAGGTTTTTATCAAGCTTTAAAGTGTCATTTTGATTCATTTCTTCCCTAATGTGAAGCCTTTTCCTCTCACATTTGTCAGGATTTACAAAACTAAGGACCCAAATGCAGACAAACTTCAGTGATTTAACAAAAAACAAGCTTTATTGAAAAAAACCAAGCTTTTAGTTTAAAAAACCCAAAAATGCAAAAGTTTAACTAAATAGAAAAATCAAAGAAGACAAAAAACCAAATGCTACAAACCAAGAAGACACATGGAAACAGGAACAATGACTGGACCAGGAGAGCGACAACAGACGATCTGACAAAGACAAAGATTGTATACACACCAGGATAATGAGACACAGGTGAGACACATCAGGGCAGGTGATCACCAAACGAGGGAAACTTGACAGGAAATGGGCAGACGACACAGTACAGGGTTTACCAAAATAAAACAGGAACACAATGAAATAAAAATCAAGTAAACTTTAAACTCAACTTAAGAACTAACTGAACTAAAGCTGCTCAAATGGTGGATCACGACACATCTGGCTGATGTTGGCCATTTTTTCTGACACTTCTGATTTGTAAGTTTTAGTTTCAGCAAAACCACAGAAGTTATCAACTTTAAAACTTACTTTATAGTCACTCAAAGAGTTAAAGTGCCTGTGCACGTAACAAGAGCTGAGTAACTCATCTTTTTCCACCTCAGGCCAAGAATTTATCAGTCATACTTCCTTTTAAAAAACATCTATGATTCATGAAGCCTGAATTTAGATATTTCTGCCTCTAACAAGACAGCGACTCATGAAAACTAAGCATGAATCAAATGTTGGGAGTTGTTTACTGTTTGTTGACACATCTAATACTTACAGGAACTCAGAGCCCAAAGCACAATTAAGTAGAAATTACCATTCAGATGAAAAAACAGTATCGCTGCACGACTCATTACTGGAAAAAAGAAGGGATTACTGGAACATGTCACGGAGGAAACAGCTCCCATCAAAGACAGTAGGTTAACACTGTAGTTTCTGCAGACACCCGTGACACTCGTGTGGGCTCCTTCGGGGGCCCTGCAGGCCCCCAGGAAACAGGCTGACCTCCTGGCGTCAGGCAACCCACACGCTGTCCTCACACAGCCAGAACTGGCTAATGTCATTACGGGCCTGTTTGTGGTCAACAGCTCCCTGATTGAGATGTACAAGTAGCGCTGCTCGATGAATGTAGGAAGTCTATTAGTTAGTCAGAGTCCCAGATGGCCTGCAGAGGACAGACTTGCGTGTGCTCTCCCTCAACCCATCCACCCCCCCCCTGCTTTCTCATCTTTAAACACACACATGTACACACAGGCAGCGATACAAACACACATGCACGCACACACTTAATTACGCTGCCTCCGAGTGAACCCTCTGACAGGCGGACGACTAGGAGCAAAGACAGAAGTGTGTCTATGTCCCGGCGTCTGCAGGAACAGAGAATTCTTCACAAAGCTGATGCACAAGAAAGCCAGGCTTAGGCCCTAACAAGGTTAAACCCCTGAAAAAGAGTGACTTTTTAAATCATGGAGATTTGTGTTTCTGTGGGGTTTAATTAGCTTTGCTGCGGGGGGGAGGAGGAGGAGGAGGGGAGGGTGGATGAAGGGTCGGGATGCTGGCGAAGGCGAGGGGGTGGGGAGGGGGTGGGGGTTCGGCGAGAGGCGAAGCGGGGGACGACGACAGTGGGGCGCATTGTGGAGTCCGGCGGATTCAGGGGAGTAAATCTGATTATCAGCTCGTGTCAGAAGCCAGGCTCAGATACAGCTTAGCATTCAGGGCAACTTTCTACTTTCGATGGTTAGACAATGACCCCCCTTTACGGGGCCCATGCAGCCCCAGAGGGCCCGGCAACTCTTTTTCCCCGAAGACCCCACATCCTGAAACACAGACGAGCACAGGATGACACCAATTCAACAGTACGGACAACGTGAGGAGGAAGGAAGTGTTCAAATGTTTTATTTTAAAGGGAAACTGCACCAGTTTTACAGGTCAGAGTGTGTTTACAGGTGTTGGTGTGATGTCACATGAGTCAGCTCAGGTGAGCCTGAAGAGTTCAGGTGTGAAAATGAAAAAATGTGAAGATGTAGAGTAACAAAGGAGTGAGTTCAGATCTCTGTAACATCCTCATCTCTGCTTTAGGCTACTGACTCGAAGCTAAATTAGCAACCACTAGCATAACACACTTAAATCTCTCACTGACCTGTTAGCAGTCATGTTGCATTGTGGGTAAAGTAGTCACAGGGTTGTGACAAGGACAAGTGCATGAAATAAAAGGATGTTTTTGGCTTTTTTAATCCTGTTGTACAAACTGTTTGTTTTGTAGTTTGTTTTAAACACACAGAGATTAAACAGGTGAAAGGTCACAAAGTGCAAAAAACTCCAGTTGAGATACGAAATCCTGATGTTTTGTGCACGATATTTGGAATAATGTAAACATGGTGAATTTTGCAGGAGTGCCATGATGATTTGGTGATAATCTTTAAAAAAAACCCATCAGTGGTGTTGCGTGTTTTAGCCACTTGAGCTCTTTACACCACACAGTCATTGAAATTTAAATATGTAACCCACTAATTTAACTTTTTTGTCGAAAAAACTGTATCAGATTCAAATGATTACCTAAAAAAGAGCATTTTGCATGTTTATGTAAAGCTGCAAATCAAATTTGGATGAATAAAAAGCACTTTTCTCCTCTAAAATACAGTTTACGCAAAAAGTGGTAGAAAATTAAGAGGATAGCTCCTTAAATTCACATTAAAAAGTCTGATTAATGATTTTTTTAAGCAGTAAAGTGAGTATTGAAACTCTTCTTTGGTCAATGTTCAATAAAACAACTACAAGTCGGCTGCTAAAACCACTAAAGTGGGGTTAAACTCCTTGTGCAAAACACATATATTAAGTTTTGAGCTGCAGCTTTTGCAGCTCGTGTCGCCTTGTTTGGGCACCTGTGCATTCTGACCGGGACCGTCGTCATCGCAGCTCGTGTCCACGGCGACTTTGACGCCCATATAAAGCAGAGCGCTGGGTCAACAGCCTCTCATCGGCTGTCTGTGTGTTTGGACAGGGCTCGTTGTAAAAAGTCGCTGTATGACCACAGCAGTTTTTACCATCACAATGACCTCGTGATTTATCAGATACAGCGGCGGCGGTGGAGGAATGATGGCGTTGCCGTCCTCTGCCGCCGCCAGGCCTGATGAACTTGCTGAATGTAGAAGTGCTGGAGGCAGTTGAGGATGTAAATGAGGCTGTAAGGACCAGCGAGCGTCTTTGTCCACAGACTTTACTTGTTTGTTTAACCAGAGGCCAAGACAGGAAGCCAGCCCACACAACTCTGCTGTCCCCATGGCAACCCCACTGTTAATTGTGGCACATCCACTCCCAGACTCTTTTCAGCGGAGGGGAGAGGTGGGGACTTTTGAGTGTCGGAGGGGAGAAAGAAGACGAGTGTGTGTGTGTGTGTGTGCATCAGTTTGTGTGTGTGTGTGTGTTTGGGCTGAAATATTTGGATTTGGTTTAAATGTTGAAAAGCTTAACTGATTTGGATCAATATTCACATCAGTAAATATTAGTTTAACATCAGATTCAGCTTTTTTTAGGTTTGTTTTTATTCTGAATTTAATATTTTTGGTTCTTAGATTCTTGGTAGGATGTAAAAAAACACTTTCTGCTCGTCTCTTAGGCTCTTTGAAAATGTTATCTGTCTAAAATTTGTGATCCTGAAATGTAAAGACACTCGGCAGAAGCATCAATCAATAGCTCTTAAACGTTGCATGTATCAAGCCAAAAAAACAGCAAAATCAATGCACTTCTTGCAAAAATCACTTGCACGGAAAGAGGTTGTCCATTTTTCCAACAGTCCGTTATTCCAACACCCCCAAAATATGTCTCATTTGACCAAAAAAACGCCTGTTTGACAGCCTGTTATCCAGAAATCCAGAGTTAAGAAGATCTGTTGCACCGAAATAAAAAATCTCCCAGCAGTATTTTAACCTACATTATCTATAAAGTGCAAACTCTCTGCCAATTCAGCACCATGGAGAGGGCAGACACTGAAATAACAACTCTCAAAGTGAGAGTATGGAATATTAGAGCAACGGGCCTTCAGAGAAAAAAATGTTTTTGAGACAAGAAGAAGGCTTTTTCGTCCAATAGGACTTTGTTTTTGAACCTAAGTACTTGAAAAATTGGCATTTTGAACACAGAGTGTCATTGCAAGAACAGATTTGTTATTTAGCGGCTTATATGAGTGTCCTGTAAAGATTGTTTTAAGAATTAAACTATAATTCTGTGCAAAAATCAATAATCTGTTGACAAAATCAGTGTGATGTTTGTGTTAGAATATTAATAAACAGAGATATTTTTTACTTTTTTAACTGTCATAATATAACTTTATCCTGATAAGCTTCATCCCTGTTTATTGACAATATGACGTCACCTGTTATTCTGTCATTTCTGTCACTTTATGGCTCTGTGATTACAATATTTCCTCTTGTTTTTTGATTTTCTAACAGTATTACTGACACGTTCATATGAACAGGCTAAAAAGAAAAAAGTAAAGAGACTTTTAGCAAAGAAATGTGTCATTATGTTTGTATATAATCACATTTTGTTCAAAATATTATCTGAACACTCACAGTTTCGCGGCACAGTCCTCTTTCCCACAGGACGGCCTTGCTGACAAAAGACACATAAATGGGTCCCTACGTGAAAAGAACAGAGAGAAAAAAACACTTATTGATCACAGAAAGTGGGCACTTTTACTTGTTGAACATTAAAAAACAGGTTTATTAGGGTTGAATTGAGATTGATCAGTCAGATCAGTTCAGAGTTCAGCTGCTTTTCATCGCTGTGGGCCTCAAAGCTGAAAACAATGACTGAAGCCTGGCAAAGCAAATGAAGAGCCACACAGTGAGAGGGCTCTCCAGAGACATTCAAACCCCCCACCAGTGCATTAATAACCCCTCTGTCTTGATTATTGAGCTGCTGTGGAGCCTTCCAGTGGTTTGAGCTGCTGCAGAAGAGACTCGATGATGGAGTCTGACCTCCCACGCAGCAACTGTCCAACATCTGCTCAGTTTACCAAACGTCTGGCTCTTATCTCTTCTTCTCCCCCTTTTATTGTTACCATGCAGCTTCTTCAGGACAGTTTGGTGGTGCATCAGTCTGACCTGCAGGGTGGTGGAGGGGGGGGTCGCTGTGTTAACTCATCAATCACCTCAGGACACATCACAAGCCAATGCCCAGCAGTCGGCAGAGAAGCTCATCCATCTCTCTTTGCAGCTCCTGGCAGCTCCCAGAAGCACCGAGTCGGCTCCAGAGTTGGTCCACTCCAGGGAGCAAAGAGAGCAGATCCTCCCAGGACTCACCCCCTCATTCATGGGCTGTAACCCCAGACCAGAGTGGGTGACGGGGGGCGAGAGGAGCTCACAGGGTGGGAGGACAATGGAGCTTGATGTGTGTATACATGTGTGTGCCTCCCTTCCCCTTTGGAGTGCACTGGTGTGGAGCTCTTTGCCAGCTTGTGTTTAGACTCTCAAACCCAATTCAGTGCCACTCTGAGAGGCTAGAGGGCAGCGTAGGTCTGGCCATCTCATCGCCTTTGTCTATCGGCTTCATTTGGCCCATACCTGTTGTATTTAACAAAGCACATCACGTATGATTATGCACATTATGGCAGAAATACCTCGCAGGCTCTCCATCCTGAACAGAAGCCTTAATTGCGGTCGAATAATGAGGCGACGGGGAACAACAACCAGTCTCCCCCCCCACACTGAATCACGGGTGCTTGTGGCCCAATGACCTTGTTGTAACTAATTATATGCTGAATGTGAAATCAAGTACATTTTTAAACAGTGATGGATGAAGAGGGTGGGGGCTGGGTCGGCCTGTGACAACTGTGGAGAGAAACGAGTAAAAAAACAACAAAAAAAAAAAAGAGGTAAAGCAGAAAATAGCAAAAAAATATAGAAGAAAGTTATTCGTAATTTTAATTGAATTTTTTTATTTTGTGTCTTTATAAGCTGGTCGAGATGAAGAGATGACAGTATCATCTCAATAGGTTAGAAAAAACTGCTTGTAAATGACTTAACCACAGCTTTGTTTTTTATTTTACTCTATTTTTGATTTATTTTAATTAAAGTTTTGTTTTTTTGTATAAGAAACCGCAGTTTAACACCTGCAACTTTTGTAAAAACATGATTAATTAAATGTTCAGTCAATCTCTTTGGAAATCTCCACAAATTAAAGCTGTGCTAACATAAGTTGGTGCTCTCAACGACGTCATGGAGCTAACATTAGTTTGATTTCCTAGCGAGCATCATCTGAAATAGTTGTCATTTTATCCAGCAAAACTATAATTACAGCCATGAGGACTTTTTAGAGTTTTGATCATATCGCACAAAATCTTTTTGCAGATAAAGTTTTCTATTTTTAAAAATTAAAACCTTACCTATTTAGGTATTTTTTCAGGAAATCTTACAAATCTCTGTTTCCAAGATCCAGAATAAACATTCATCAGCTTTTTAGGTAAGAAGTGCTAATAAAGGTTGAGATGTTTAACAAATGATAACCGGACAAACTTCTTCAGCTGATCAAGATCCTGTGACACGATTAAATGTTAAAGTCCTGCTATTAAATATGACACATCTTAACAGCTATAATATGGTAATATAAGAATAAGTACATAAAGTATCAAAATAACGTTCATTTTAAAAACAGAGTCAAAAACAAAGCTGATGTTCTCAAACAAAAATGCATCAATCAACGGACTCTTTCTGCCTTTGATCTCAACGACCCATCATCACAACTACAACACATAATCCCATATTGGGTTTGTCTAAAGTGATTGCTGCTCCTCTTTCCCGTGTTCAATTCAGATGATGAGATTAGACAGATATTTAGCAGATGGGATTTCCACCGAGGATGCGTCCACAGCATCCATTCCACCCTCTCTTCCACACAAACTCCACCTCGAGCTACTTCCTGTCAGATCCGCTGAGCCCAGAGCGGCGTGGGTTGACAAACAGGAAGTGCTGTGGTGCTGGTCTGAGCCAGCAGGGGGAAATATGGTCAAATATGGTCAGACTTATCAATAATGAGTAGGTGGAACGAGCTAGATCGAATTACCAATTTGGAGCTAATCAGCAAAGTGGTGGCTGGTCTTTGCTTTATCCCCTCTCCCACTCTGCTTTCTCCTCTTTTTGGCCGTTCCTGCCGCCATCTGTCTGTCTTTCTCAGGGGAGCTCTTCCTTCTCTCCTGAGCACCACAGTGGATGATTTATTAATTCTGTTTCACCTGATTACACCCTGTCTGTGAGTCAGGGTACATTAATAGGCATTTAATCAACGTTTAATTAAGGGGTGGAGGGGGCAGGCATTGAACCGGGAGCCACAGATCAGAGCTGCATCCTGGTGAGGTCACAACCAAGGACTCGCTAACACACATGTTGCACGGACGAACACATGGAAACAGACAAGCTGCTCACTTGTAAACCTCTGTGTGATGTATGTAAATATGTAAATATTTTACCTTTTAGAGTGCTCACATGTTTAAATATGACCATCAAATGCCATTTAAGTGAGGTTAAAATCTTTAAAACAACATGTAAGGTAGTTTTAAGAGATGGCTCGATGCCTTTTTCTGATGTTATCAGCTTCGACTTTCTGTCTCTGGCCAAATTATCATTGAATACCACTTTGAATTTGATGTAATGAACAAGAGTTGCTTATAAAAACGTCCAGCAGTCATCAAACAATGCTAAAATCAAATTAAAACCTTTTTCCAATCACTTGATGGCATTAAATTAATATTTATTGTGTTTAAGCTTTGTTTTTTGTTTCTATTATCTCCCAAAAACATCTTATATTTTCATATCTCCACCAGCTATTTGCTAACTGGTTGCTAAGAGCACACACACTGTTATTTTGCTGAAAACAGCTTCCCACTGCAGCTAGAAACAACACTGTGAGAGTAAATCAAAACAGTAAACTTTTAGGGTTGTAAAAGCATTTAAAAAGTGGCTGAGACTCACATAAAAGTCTCTGAAGTTGATGGGAAGTTGTAAATTCTGGCAATAACTCTCTGTGACATTCATGTTTCATATTTTCACTTTGTCATTTATACGTTTGTACTATAAAATAATGATTATTACAGCTATAACTCAATTGCATCATCATGTATATCCCATTCAAAGCAGCTTTACCAACAAAGACCGGCCCAAATATCTCTTTCAAGCTTGGTACTTATTTCTGCTGGGTTTAATTGATCATCCAGCACAGCTTTTTCACATCCAGACTGCGTACATCAAACAGAAATGGTATGCTCATGTGTCATAACCAGTGTTTTGAGATTGAATTACTTCAGCGTGACACAGATTTTCTTCATCTGTCTGCAACTGTGAACCCTGAAAACCCAAACATCTCACACTCGCAGTGCAACTCTGCAGCTGCAGTAAGAGACTGCTGAGTTTGCAACACGTTTTAAGAAGCTGGATTTGTCTAAAAACCAACTAACTTTGAGACAAAAGAGCTACACACTTCTAAAGCTTGGACAAAACTTTTGAAAGCACACCACAGGAACCCGGCGATGCAGCCCGACACAACTGATGAGGAGCTCCAGTTCAGAAAACAATCGGGCGTACGTATGCTCGAGCCATCAATGGCGAACAACAAAAGGCGAGAGTGACCACCTCAGCATGTCTTTGGCCAGGTTCAGAGCAGAGACAGAATAGAGGAGCACCCAGATTGAGAGAGAGAGAAAGCCAGAGGTCAGCTATAATGAGCCGTGAATGTGAGCATCCGACCAATCCTGTTTAATGGGGTTCATCCCTGGAAAGGTTTCTGTCCTGCCTCGCGCCGGTGTTTGTGTGTGTGTTCACGTCAGGGTCCGGGTCAGGGGGGCTGCAAGGGCTCCGTGACCCTGAAATGAGCTCGGGGAGTCAGTGGAGACCCCCGCCGGCAGGACAGAGCTCCTTTTATGCTTTAATCTGCAAGCAAGGGGGATCAATATGGCGACTATTGGTGATGGGATTGTGCGCAGGAGTGAGCGGTCCAGCCATTTTAGATGTCTCACAGGGGGTTGGCGCACCCTGACAAAAGCGCCACCACCAGTCACAATGACCTATGGGACAGTGGCACACCAGTAGCTAACCTACTTAACATTCATTAGTGTCAGAGAGGTGGACAGATGCTCCGGGGTCTTACGGATCTTCTCTCTCATGTTCTCCACATGGGGCTCATTCAGCAGCGTTTGACGTGTCTTTCATTTCGGGATATTGGAGTTGTGGGCGGCGGCGGCGGCAGCAGGCCGCTCAGCTGCGGCTTTGGGAAGAGCTGGGTGGGCATGGATGGACTCACCCTGTGCGCGTGGCGTGCAGAGCGGCGGTCGTCGGGCAGCCAGGTGCTGGCGCTGACGGGATGCCCGGGTCGAGCCAGAAGCCTCCGATGACGCTTGAAATCCTGATTTCTGGAAGGGCTGTTTTCCCAGTGAGACCCTGGCGCTCCTCTTCTCTCGACGGCAGACATGTCCGATGAGCTCGAGTCTTACATTTTAATAATTTACCTATTCAAAAATTTGCCCTGAATGAACAAGAAAACACTGTGATTTCACCTCTAAGCCTTTACAGTGATACACTAGTGGTTTAAGGGCAGAGGAACTGTGCTGTGCTTCTCTGTGGGAGGCTCAGAAATGCTCTATTTGAATAGCTTATGGCTGTTAATAATTACCATCCTGCTAAACTGGTGCGACTCTCTCATGCACATCGTTTCCTTGGCAAGCAAAGACACAAGACAACATTCCCCTTCTGAGTTTGGCTGCAAAATTTGTAGGAAACTAATAAAACTTAAACCTTGTTTTCCTTCCATATGCAACACGAAAACAAGGCACGTTGACAATAAACCGAAGCTTTCATTTGAGAAGTGAAGAAGTGTGGTCCCACACAGTGACAGAGGCCAGAGCAGAAATCAGGACCAGATGGACAGAGAGGAGCTTTTCAGCCTGGACTCCAGACACAACACGGATCAGGTTCTGGGCTGCTATACAACAGCATAAATCTCCTGGCCTTAATTACATTACAGGGCATATAGTGGCAAGCTCTGTGGAAACAATGGACCCTATCAATTCCACAAATCAGAGCTTCTGTGAGTGTGTGTGTGTGCATGTTCTGAACAGCCCTCTATCTGTATCTCCAATCAAAGCTTATTATCTAGAGTGTGAATTGAGTTTGAGGTTCTTAAACCCAGTAGAAAAAAAAAAAAAAGAAGCAGTAAATACGCTCTTGGTGTAATATTAACAAGGGTTGTGGGAGTGAGGAGGTTTTCCATGACGACCGGACCAAACACTCACAAACCCACGTCCCGTTTTCAGCTTCACCAAATAAACCTTTATTTCAACTTCTGCAGAATCTGTTTTGGATCATTTCTCTAAAACCGACAAAGATATTAAAAATAAGACACGTGTAAATCCTCAGACCATAACGGCTCGACCTGTGACTTGTACCAAAGCTTCATGGGACAATCTGAGATCAAGATCTTCCTCTCCTTTACATCACCCTTCCTAAAGACTCTGAAGGCTCCTTCTGTTCGACCCTACAGGGGCTCTGCACTGCTTTTCTGGGTAATCCAGATGCCACAATGCCAGTTGCTAAGACACTGCCAGAAAATGCATTGTGTGAGGGGAAGTAATGCTGGAAATCACAGTATTTTTCTGACACAGATGTAAATGAGCAGATTTTTTTGGACATTTAGTACATTTTAAAGTTAGTTAGCATCTTTTTCAAGTTATTACAAATACAGTTTTTCACTTTTTCATATGTGTACTGCTTAAAAATGTTCTTTTCTTTAGCTTTTTTTCCTCTGCTCACCTATCATTTCACCTTTTTTGTTCTGATTTAACTTCAAGTTTTTAATAATTTTCTCTTGATGGCTAATTTCACATTTATCTGAGCTGCAAATTAGCTACTTAGCCACCACACTGGCACATTTATGCTGATGTTAATGTTAACAGAGAAAGACTTAAAAAAAAGCTCTTAAGACCAAATTTCAGTGGTGCAATAACAGCTTTTGAGCAGCAGAAACAAGACGTAAACACAAACATGCCAGCAACATGACCTTAAATCTGTCGTTAAAGGTCATACAGCAAAGACTATGTGTCCACTTGTTGAATATTAGCCAAATATTAACTCTTTATAGCTCTCTTTTTGCTCTATATAAACTCCAGAAGGAAATATCTGACTCTTTAGATGCAAAAAGCTGCAGCTGCTGCAGTCTGCATCCAAAAACAACTCACTGAGAGCAGAAAGAGTGAATCAAAAACATTAAAACTGCAAACTAGAGGGCTAGAAAACAGGCTAAAAGACACTAAAAATGAATTTTTTCAGTACAAGCAACTCTTTTAATGTAAACAAGCAGTCACATGACTCATTTTTAATATACAAATATTGAAAAAGTTGATCTTTACTCTGCTAGACTTGTAAAAAGCAAAAGTAAAATCCTCCCACTCGACAGTTGAATTGTAGCCACTTGGCTAACGCAGCCAAACAGAGAACGACCAAGTTAATATAAAGTAATGTCCTTTTGACAAGA
>JAQMCX010000037.1:9799618-9812657 GCA_029814765.1 Acanthurus leucopareius | reverse complement strand
TGGCACATCTAAAACGGCTAGGTTAGCGGACCTAAGGGCTCTGGAGGGCTTATGTAAATTAACAAGGTCAGCCAGGTTTACCATGTGAAACTGAAGACAAGAGGACACACTCAAACGTCCACCTGGAGCTGCCCTCCACACACACACACACACACACTCACACACACACACACACTCCGGGTGACACAGACAGTCTGACTGACAGGTGAAAGTGACCACGGCTGCAGGGAGGAAACACCTTTTGTGTTTGGCCACAGAGCTGGTGAAGGCGGTGACCCACGTCCCCCTGCCAACGAGCTCATCAGCCTGAGGGTGAGGAGGGAGGGTCCGGATCATTCACTCCTTACATCATCAATACGCCTCCTAACCATCACATCCTTAACATGTCATCCCCCTCAGCTAGAAACCTCAACACTCTTCCCCTAAAAACAACCTCAATCTAATCTCCATCTTGACTGCATGTGTAGGAAACAAGATAAATCCAACAGCTACTCAGAAACAGACTCCACCTGCAGGTAACACCACGCCTCTCTGTAATCTGCTGCACATTCTGCAAAGGTGATAAAACAGCTGTCAAGCCTAATAAAAGCCTTTATGACACAAAGTCGATGTTTGTATCAAATCAGAGAATCTGAGTCATTGATAAACTCAGCTTTGATTGCATGAAATGTTCAGAAATAGACGCTCACTGTGCAAAATATTAGATATTTGACCCTGATTCCTCAGGAAGGCCTCATATGTAACTGGTTTCTCTAGATGTCAGTAAAGAAAAGGAGACGATAAAGAGGGAGATTCTGATGCTTTAACACAAGTTAATTCAAGTACTAAAAGTGGATCAGTATTTGTTCTTACACAGTATCTGCACTTATACACTTTACTTGTTGTTGTATTGATACTTTTTTGGTTTTATTTTGCTCTCTAATTATCAGGCTGTGTGCAAAAATCTGGTCAAGTCAAAAAAATAAGTCACAGTTAAGAATTTGATGCACGTCTGTTCATGCAGTTACGGTACTGATACTTGAGCAATGAGATCCTTTCTCTCATATTATATAATAGGCTAAATTAAAACAACATTGTGACACACACTGTCTATTAGTTAAGTCTTGTTGACTATTAGATGTTTTATGAGATGTCATATTAAAATTCCTAAAGAGGATTGCTTAACTTTTCAGTTAAGTCCTGTTTAAGGCTGGGGGACAGGAGTGTTGGCACCAAATTTCATGGGAAGCTATTCAACAGATGTTGAGTAATTTCACCCAAAAACAGACACATCAAACTCATGATAGCAAATGAAAAAAGGGGGGCAATATGAACCTCTGGAGACCATGAATGTCTGTGCAAAACTTCAAAACTATCCGTTAGTTGCTGAGATGTTTTACTTTGCACAAAGATGGTGGACTTGCTGACTGATATCTCTCTCCAGAGTCAGGCTGCTAGCGTGGCTAAAGCGAAGCGACTCAGACTCTTTCCCTGAAAATGATGCTGATCCTGGGAAGGTTCCTGTCAGGGCCACGTGTAGCGGCTTCCCGTCCAGCGAAGGGGGTGACTTTCCCTGGGTGTAAAATTCAATTATCCAGCGGGTGAGCGTGTCTGAGCGTGTCTGTTGTGAGCGGTGGGTGGACGGCTGCCCGTTCCCAGCATGCGACAAGGGGGTCAAGATCCACAGAAAGGCCTCCATTATCCCGAGTGAGAACGGCCCATGTGGCTGGCTGCACGGCCTCCGCTCTCATTCACCTCCTTTTACAACAGCGCTGCCGAGAGCCTCAGAGTTTCATTCTCTTTTCTCTGCTCTCACTCCCCCGCCTCCTCCTCCACCTCCCTCTCTTGCTCTCCAACTCTAAGAAAAGAGCCTCCACAATGCTGCTGGAAGGCTGGAGTGGATTCTTCAGCACCCCTGTGGACAGTGCACATGTGGACGACATTCACAAGATGTCTGTCAACTAGTCCATTAATCAACGACGTCTCATGAAAGCACAATTAGGAACCTCACAACTCTATAACAGATTATAATCTCTAAGCACCCCTGCTAGTCCTCCTGTGCTGCCTTGCTTTGTCCCAAAATCGGTTTCCGCGTCCAACTGCACTTTTTCACAACAATAATTATGACCAAAGCCGCAGTTGCATAATCATAACAAAACGAAAATGATTGTTTTTAAGCAGGGACAGCTGCAGAGTGTAAAGGAGCTAATTCCTTGCAGCCTGAACCCATCAAGCGGCAAAAACTGACTTGCATCTGGCTCATCATCGGCTCGAGAATGGATCTTCAGTGTGTGAAGAAGACTGAGGCCCTATGGAGGAGGCCATTGTGGACGCACACTGCACCGCTTCTCCTGATAAATGAGCAATTGTCTCCATCACCGTTAATGACAGTAAATGACGCAGTGGGGAGCTCTCCATCCACTGTGCAATATGAAGAGGACACTGAGGAATCTTGGGGGTTTTATGTGACATCACGTCCCATCTGCAAATTACTGACCGCTGCAGACGACACATACAGTGGCCCATTATGAGTCCTCTGCTGCTACAGTGTGTTTTTGTGCATTTTAATTATGCTGGTAGGAGCAGGGAGTTCAAAACTGCAGCAGAGCAAACTGTAAATGCAACACTGATTTTATCACATTAAAGAGTTAATATGGCAGATGTGTTAGCAACAACCTACTTACACATACAAGCAACAGTCCTTAGGAGTTGTGTTTCTGTCCAACTAGTGCTTTCTGTGTTTACTTACTGCACCTAGGGGGTGTAAATGTGATGTGACGCCATCAACAGGCAACCAAATCAAATGTTACACCTCGAAAACATCACAAATGTCTTGTTGAAACATTGTTGTAAACATCTGGGATCATGCAAGTACAGAACCTGACAAAATATAGATTATAACTCTAGTTGCTCTTAGTTTATTGCAGACTTGCTGCAAACCATGCGTATACATTTGGAGCTGTAAAATAATAACTTGAAGGCACTTAAATATGTTGTAAAGCTACAGAAAGAGAGGCTCCAGGATTATACTGAGTGATACTTTTCTGTGGGTTTATCAGAACAAGGGGCTGCTTTTATGTGCATGTAGTCATTTGACCCACTGGTTTCATAAAAATATTGGTAACTGAAGCTTTAATTGTCCACTCAAGTGAGAAAGAAACTTAACATTTTGCTCTAAGCCACTTGAAAACACTTAAAGTAGTTTTTTATCCAGTATGATATAATCAGACACTATAAAAAATAAACAAAAAATTAAATTTAAATAGATTCCAGGAAAGCTGAAACATGTAAACTGTATAATTCTGCCTTGTCAGCTGCTTCTCATTCACATAATGTGAAGTTTCATGCTGAATTATCTCAATTTACCATGTTTATTGTATTTTTTAGGAGCAAACCATTTAGCTTCTGCAGAGCCCATATGTATGTAGTAAACAGCTCATTTGAGAATTATATTAAAACTCCCAACAGTAAGGAATTAAAGTTCCAACTAAGGTTTTTATAAAACAGATTCCACCTAAGAGCAAAAATAAGCTAAAACATGTTTGTTATGACAAGTTTTATGCTCGAATAAAGTTTTGGTTTTTCAACAAGTGGGCTTTTGGCTGGACTGGCTGTTCCCCTTCCACATAAACAAACCTACACTGCCCTCATGTGGCACCTGTGGATCCCTTCAGTGTCAGGTGTGACAGTGGGAAAAAAGATTTGCACTCACATACATTTCCTCTCTGTACATATTTTGATTTTTTTCCTTTTTTGGGAATCATTGTGTTCACATCTGTCCCTTAAACCAGATGAAGGGGCATCATACCTGCTGACAGCACGGATGAGGTGCTGTTTGTCTTTGAACCACTTGAAGCATCCAGAGGGCCTCATGTTTCTTCTCCCTTAAAGTCCTTCAGATTTATTCTGACAAAAGAAAAAAAAAAAGATGCTTATCACTGCTCTGGGCGGTGAATTTACTCCCAGGGCAAACACACCACAAGTATCATCAAGTAATGTGATATCACGGGATTGTGAATAAATAGCATGGCACTATCAAGAATGCTGCATGTGAAGCAGTGTGACATCAGGGGATGTGGGACTGAGTCACAGTTTGACCGTTTCCTCGGTAGCATCTGCACCCTCACATTACTCTATAATATGATTATTGTTAAGTTGAAAAAGTGATCAAACATAAAGGAATGCTTTTGTTTTGTTTTGTTTTTTTCACAACCAGTGGGTAAAACATGTTTTTCACTGACTTTGTGAGGTGTTACAGTAGCTTTTTAGCTACAGATTGGAACCACTTCAATGTAAACATCTCAAAATGGCTTTTTCAGTATGCGGAGCAAATGGAGACAATATGTTTATATATTAAAGAAGAGTACATCGCCAAACACAGGCTACAAACTGCTGTCTCTTTCCTCTCAGAGACTGGTAGCTGTTTTATTCTGGCAGGGAATATCTTGTCAGTGTAAAGAAATGTCCATACAACTACTGTAAAACACATCAGTATTATTCCAAAGGTACTTCAACAGCTCAACTATGCAGATGCAGAGTCAATAGGCATTTAGTTTTATTACAGATGGCCTGACTGCCACATGCCACCTCTGTGAGGGAGAGGAGCACGAGATGAATTTGAATTTAGTAACTAATCAATTTTACAACTGGCATAAATGCAAAAAAAAATTCTGTTTTGAAGCTGTCAGAATTTCTCTTGCTGAGTTCTTTCAGATTCTTGTTTTTTACCAAGGAGTAATTGACATTTTTTATTGTTTCAGCTCCACATACATAAATTAAAGAGAGGATGAAAATGTGCACAACACCCACAAGAAGGGTATCATTTGTAGAGGAGACATGGATTAGGCAACAAACACTCCTCCTTTCCATCACAGTCTCGCTGCATTTCGTTATGTAGTGACAAATTTTATCTTTAGGGTTTATCTGTATGGACAAGAATTTCATTAATATTTGTGGCTAAACAAAGTCTGTATGATTGATGACACTGTGTGATAGTTAAGCAAAAATGCAGGCTTTTGAGCTGAGTTTTGGAAAGAAAGGAATATGTTAAGACAGAATGTCGGGTTGACTGTCAATTAAATTATGTGTTTTGAAAATAGTGAATAGTTTTTATTAACACCTTTCAAATTTGATTCTATTGTCATTATTAGCACGGTAGCTAATCTACTCTCTATTCCGCCTTTACAGCCTCATTATGTTTACTTACAGGCTCTAATAAACTATTCTAGATCACACTTTCCAACTTGATGTCACATCAAATATTTATATGTGTTGCAGGAAGCTTATTTATGATAACATTTAATTAATATGCTCGTGCTACACTTTTTTTAATTCATAGCTAGTAAACATTAGCTTGAGCATTTTACCTCTAGCAATAAAAAAAAAGTAAATTGTGGTGTTCAGTTGTTCATATTGTCTTGTTGGATAAAACTTAAATTTTTCTAAACTTTTGTTCGCACAAGATTTCATTTCCTCCAATAATCCAAAAGTAATTTTTAAAAATCTCAGGGCGATGCTAACAAGGGTGATGCTAACTTCCGGGTTAGCTTTAGCCTGCGGAAATAGTTTGTCCTGTGGCACCTGCTGAGATAAAATGATTAGAATTCAATTAATCTTAAAATAAAAATAAAATTTGTCAACAAATCCATTGCAAAAAATTCGATTTGTATTCGAAGTAATCGCACATTTAAGTCAATGAGTAGTTTGATGCGACGAAGGGAGAAACAGGTTAGCAAGGAAGGATTAATAGCATTTTTTTTGTAGAGAAATCTTTAACTGATTTCCAAAAACTTAACGTTAGTTGATATAACGACGGTATTAAAAAGACAAATCAAAAAAATTAACACGTTGCTATTTTTATCTATCCTTAGAAGGTAACTGAAATATAAGCTAATCGTTTATATCCACCTTTATTGATGAACACACCTCCAATGGAATGCTAACTATTGTAGCATAGTTAGCTGTAAATGACAGGTCTGATTAATGACATGAGCGGATTAAAACGTGTCATACGTCGGTTTTAGCTAACATCTACCTGTTGTCAGGTCACTTAGGTGGCATATACCAGCAGCAGCAGTGATGGCTGACACCAAAAAGTCTGAGACTGCATACCTCAACCCAGCGTTGGCAACAAGAACCAGATGTGCCATTGTGTTTCTGTTTCACAACAACCGTCCCGTGACATCCGATGCAGAGGGGGGTGTGGTGTCACGTGGCCAGAGAGGTTTTATAGACAGGAGCTGCCCACACACACACTCCACCACGGTTACGCATCAGCGCGCGGACACACACACACACACGCACACACACAGGTTGTTCACCTGAAGAGCAAGAGGATGGACGCAGCGTACAAGAAAGTGAATGGAAACTATGGGCCGGAGACAGGGGACACGCCGGAGCCCACCAGGGTAAATCTGACATTAAAACTCATTATTTTAGTCACAAGAGCAAGTTCATTAAACTTTTTGTGTCTGTATGCATGATATGTTCATTTTAATCAGCTATAATCCAATTTATTGTATATAATGTCCCATTTATGACTTCAAATCTGTCTGCTTTTAATGCAACAACAGTGACAGAATCAGTCTTTGCTGGAATATTCCACTTAGAGCAGCAGACAAAGCAGGGAAATACAAGGTTGCCTCATTGATTTGAATAGAGGGGAAAACAGCTGACATAATGGACAATACCTGCTGTCATAATAGCACATATGAAAAATACAGACGTGCAAAAACAAACTTTATCGACAAAAAATAAAAGCACCCATTAATTATTTATCATTGAACTTGTATTTCATGCAAAGAGAACTAGTTCCAGTTTTTCTCTCTTATGTCAAAGATGAATTGTGTTTTGAGCTCTTGATTTTGAATAAGCATGATGGATACTTTCCAGTTTTTCCTGAAATTTTATGGTGAAATATAATTATCTGCAGATGAAAAATAATTAGTTGCAGCACCTAAAAAATGTCCTCTGGTTAAACAACTCATAAAAAATCCTGTGCAGCCGAGCCAATCATCAATAAATCTTAAAGTTATCATTTCAAAGCTGTGATGAAATAACATTAGGACTGAAATGTTAATAAATAACTATCTGGACTGTGCAGAAATGTGTACATCTGTAAGATATTCTGCTTTGTGTGACATTCCTGCAGAGGAAACATCGGATGTGTTCATGTTTGGTCTCCTGTTTGTTAAAAAAAAATCCTCTTATGTGTGAAATGTGGTCACGTCAGCACTGCCACTGCAAAGGTCAGAGTCGAAAGGTTAAAAGTGTAAAAGGCTTCAAGTTTTTAGACCAGACGCCTTCAATGTGGAATGTCATGGCTTTCAAATACACTAATGCTTGTTTTCTTTAACTGATCAAAAATACAAACACCTAAAATCAGAAAGTGAAGTAGCGATAGAAACCTTTCAGAACTGTAGTGTTTTGAAAGCTCAGTCCATTTGGGGTTAAAACACATGTTTTTTATCACACAGATTTGTAAAAATGACTCTCTTCCATTGACAAAAATACAAGATGCCCCCCAGAGATTCTGCTAAATGCCTAAAGCACATAAGAAAAGTCTTAATCTCGTGCATGACTCCATATTTAACCCCTTCGTTGTCTCCTGAAATGCATCTTTCTCAACAGAGGAGAAGGGGCTCCATGTACCTGGAGGAGGAGACCGACAACAAGTCCGATATGATCTCCTGCATCTTCTCCCTGAAAGAGGAAGTCGGAGCTTTGGCCAAAGCCCTGCGGCTCTTTGAGGTAAATTTATCTTCTGACAGTTGACATACAAGCCGTCATTCTTTCACTTTATCACCAGGAGTCTTAAAGCTTCAGAAAGAAATCTGCACGAGTCTTTTAAAAATATAAAAAGTCGCAAGTCAACAAACACATCTTAAGGAGACCTGATGTGAATTAGCTGTAGGTTATTTGGTCCTAACTGCATTTATCTGAGAGGTTGCAGATAAAAAACCAACCAGAGGATGCAGGAATGTGACTGGACCACAGTGGTTGAGTCTTCTGAATGTAAAGCCAACCACATCACGGTGTGGTTTAAAGCTAATGCTCAGATTTTTCCTCAAGTGGCTTTGATTCTCCGTACGTCTAACTAAAGAGGAAATGTTTTCTGCTGTTTTACATTAATTTTTTTAAATGCATGTGATTCTGAATAATCCAAAACAGACTCATTTCCCAATGACAATAATGCAAACAAATAGGCTAAATGTTTGCATGAATATTCTGTGAAATGCATTTTCTTGCTGAGACTCAGGCCCAGTCCTCACGTCCGCGGGTATTATTCAAAAAAACAGGGGTCTCATCCACATAAGTGCTGTTTTAAATGATTTTTTTGTACAATTAAGACACAAAACAAAAGCACTGTTATGAGCCCGTTTTGATAAATACCTGTTTATATGTGGACAAAATATTAGTCAAGAGGAAACCACTCAGCGATCTATGAAGCTACAGCTAGCAGCCAGTTAGCGTAGCCTAATATTAAGACTGGAAACAGCTAGCTTAGCTTTATTAAAGAGAAAATAATCCACAAGATAAACTTTTTTTTTTGCACCAAAATGCTTTTCCTTTGTCAAACAAACAGACATGATGGGCTGATGATGAACTGAAATCGCAGCTCTTTTAAGTTCATAAAGTTACTGATTAACATTAAACTAAACAAGCTACATGAACGACAAATTTCTTTAAAATTCTTTATCTGAAAATATATAAAGCTATTACAGGATCTAGTTCACTGAGGCAACATTTGATTTTGACAGTTTCTTACCAGAGAAAAGTAGGGTATCATTACCAAAACAACTACTGCAAAATTAATTTCACGGTTGGAGCTGTTTCTTGTCGTTTGGCACTTTAAAGAAGGGAACTAAACAAACTGAGGTTATCTCACATGTTTGTCTATCAGTCATGTGCAAACATGGAAGCTGGCTCTTTGATCCACTAACCCACCTCCTCCTCCTCCTCCTCCTGCTGCAGGCTTTCTATCCTACCAAAAAAATCAAACTCTGGACAGTGAAAAACAGTTTGCAGAGGAGGAAAAAGTTAAAGAAAAATAAAGGAAGATATATTTCTGGGTTACTTTAGCAGTTTTAGTCTCTATTTTATGCTGCTACTCCTATGAATTTGTCAGTTATTTATTTAAAGTTAAAAGACAATATTTTACTTTGGTACTTTGCACCTGTAATAATCTACTAATCTGGATTTTGCAAACATATTAAAATATCAGCTTATAAAAAACAAAACAAAACAAAAGATTATGCTACCTATTACTATATTAAATTATTGAAATGAGTCCGTTTTATCCAGCTATAATGTGAAAGAAAGGCTCCAGTATTTTGCTTTCATAAAGCTTAGGAACTCACAAGAAATAGATTTTAAAAAGAATAATAAAAATCAGAAGCAGCACAGACAAAGATATCCTGATTCTGGATCCTACATTTCCCATAATGCAACTCAACAGTGTCTTTCATTAGACTGTCCCTGCTTCCTATAAGCCTCAAGCCAAGAAAACCCTGATGACATCACTGCAAGCCTTGTGATAAACATAATGAGCCTCACGTGCAAAATCTGTTGAATGCACTTTTAAATCAAACATAATAAAAAAAAAACAAAAGCAAGCAGGCAAAACTTTATTTAAAATGCACAAATTCATTCCAGTTGGAAGGAAAATGTGCTGCACAAAGTGTGAGCTACCACTGAAGTTGTGGATTGTGGAAATGACACATACGGAGACACTATTAAAACATATAGATATCAGTGAAAAATTATTAAGAAAATGATTTTATTAAGACCAGAAAACAACAATTAAAAATAAAAAGAAAGGCAAATGAAAACCATTTAAAGGTAAGAATAAAATATCAATAGATAATGAAGCTCTAAAGGTTGATAAAACATCATTTGCACAAGATTTATAACCAATAAGAGGAGTAATATCAAACAATAAAGTAAACAAACCATCATGACCGTGCTTGACATCCTAGCAGGATGTCATAAAAGACAAACGCCGTCTCACCAGTTGTCACGGAGACCTGAATACGTCACACACAGATAGTGGTCAGTTTGCGCAACAACAGCTTACGAGTCTTACACCTGTCTACATTTTTCTGATAGTTTAGATAGATTATCTAATTCAAGTTCAGGATCTGAAAGCTTTTATTGGTCCAAACTGTCTGAGCGTACGTGACTGTTTGCAGGCTCGAAGTAAACGCCGGTTGGCAGTGCCGCCATTGTTTGATCTTCAACATAGATGCCATGTCAAGGTTCAAGTTTGCTCTTCTTGCAGGCCAAAACTCAGAGTGTGTCTCGATAATTTGGCAGCAAAACTGTTTGAAAACTGTGCAAAACATCCCTAAATTTAACACATTTTAGGTCAAACAAAAAACATGTTTAATTGAATTTTCCTCCTCAGCCACATGCGAGTGGGTGGACTCTGTTAAATGCCACGTTTTGTGCCAAATGCAGCAGCAAACATCAGGATCAGGATGAACCTATGAGCTTGCACTCTGCTGATCCTCCCCCTGCTCCACCTCCCTCCTCCTCCTCCTCTTGTCATTTTCTATCCATTTTTTTTTTTTTTTAAAACCAGCCCAAATGACCCCCAACCATCAACACACCCCCTCTCCTCCCTATAATGCAACATAGTCCTCATAAAACACAGCTGTGAAGAGAAAACGCAGCCTTGTGTTCGCTGTGCTGAGCCATGTGCTAATGTTTAGCACGGCAGCATCTGTCACATGTTCGCTTTCATCTTGTGAATGTCTAATCTCCATTATTCAGAAAGTTTCACATGAAAACTGCCACATTGTTCATCGGGATTCAAGCGCATGTGACACGGCGAGTGGGCTGTCATGTGACGATTTCAGAGCTACTGGCCGGCCTTGACCTCTCACCTCAGGCAGGGTAACGGGAGGGACGGCTCGAAGGGGTACAGGAATCTGCCAAAATGACCCCTGCATCCTGCCGGGTTTAGGATTTAGGATCGACCACGTTAAGCCGGACCAGGTCACTGAGAGCACACGTGTTGACACATTTCTCTTTATGCACAGAAAACAGCAGCTTCACCGAACCTTCATTAACTTTTTAGTGAATAAACAGACTCATGTTTGGTTCCAAAACTAATAAAATCTGCTAATATTAAACATACTTAACTGTGGAAACATATTTTAATTTAAATGTTCCAGTCAAGCTTCAATCTTGTGTGAATTGCTACTAAATGTTGTGATTTTACAAAGTATTTGAGGCCATCTTCCAAATATTTAGATGCATCCCTTTTTGCACAATCTGGATCTTAATTTTGTTTAATTATTTGCATCCAGACAATATTTCTTCCTTTTAATTGAGCATAGATATGAAAGGAAAGTCAATGAATTTATCTTATCAGTTTTTGAAAATGGAGTATCTTGTTTTCATAATATCTCCAGTGTGGGGCAAACAAATGGTTTAACTAACGTTTTTATGAATTTATCAGGAATAAATGCAGTAAATACGTTAAATAATTGAGAATTTTCCTTGTTATTTCATCTTTGTTATAATCAAAAAGCTGCAGTGAGCAGATAACTGCACATCACAAACAGTGATCCTGTGTTTGTTGCATTACCAGCCTGGATTCAGCGTTTGGTCGGTCCTGCAATCAGTCTTTTTGGGGGGGATGCTGGTCCACATACCCCTAAAAAAATGCTGTTTCATGTCGAATGGGATCCAGATGGGAGAAAACGGGAGGCCCTGCTGCTCACGCCCTCCTCTTTACTTGGCCTATGGTAGACAGAGAACGTTATACTCCCTCTGTTTCTCCAAAGTTACATAAAAAAAAACATATTTTTGATGGTAATTATCACTCAAAGACAGTCACGCTCTCTGGTACGAGCTGGATGTTATAGAGGTTAAGAGGAACTCGCGAACATCCCAGATATTTGTTTTACACTGCATGAGAATGAGAAAACCTCAAATGCCGGCCGGACAGGATGATTTATCCCATGATTTTGCACTGAACCACAACAATCTGCTCTGAATGCCTTAATTATGCAAGTTTACTCTCTCTGGCTCAGAGACAGTCTGCAGAGAGAAAGTGCAAAGCAGCTCTGACCCACAATCCTGCTGGACGCCACAGACTCTGATGAATGGCCAGCAATTAAGCAACAACCCAGCTCCCTCTAGTGGTTGAAAGAAGGCAGTGCTGCAGCCTGTTGCAGCAAAAAAACACATCCACAGCTGTTTATTACAGAGATGTTTATCTAATAAGCATGCATGCATTTATTTATTTGGTCAACCTGTTGCAAGACATTACATAAAATGTTTATAGAAGTGAACGAAGTCCATGGTCGAGCTCTTTCAAACACAAACAAAAACTAAACTCTGGTCCCATCAAGGTCTCCTGTTTCCCTTTTGTTTCTGTGAACCCCAGGACAAGGGCATCAACCTGACGCACATCGAGTCCCGTCCGTCGCGGATGAACAAAGACCAGTACGAGTTCTTCATCAGCGTGGACTCCAGCTGCTCTCAGGCCCTGGACGAGGTCATCGACGGCCTGCGTACACAGATCAGCGGCCACGTGCATGAGCTGTCACGCAACAAAGAGAAGGACACAGGTTGGAGAGTGTGTGTGTGTGACAGTGTGTGCAGTGAGAGGATGTACGCTGAAGATAAGCATGAATCCTCAGATTTATAGAGAGCAAAACTCTCAAAATATAATGAGGAAACGCGTCTAAAAATAAACACAAAAGTCAAATTAAATGCAAACTGGACCATTTAGGACCAAAGTTCCCCCTTTTTTCATATTTAATTTATTGTGTTATTAATTATAATATCTTGTCAATCATCAATTAATTTAATTTCTAATTGTTTTGATATTTTTGTGTTGCATGTTATTAGATCTACAGGCTTGGCCTTAGGTTTTAGTATATTTGGATAATTTAATTAATTCATAATTTAATATGTTATCTTCCATTTAGATTTAATTCTTTTACATGCAATTATTTTTAAGGTTTAATCATTATGATTCACATTTTTATCATCTTTCAAATGCAGTTTCTTTGAATTATTAGTTATTTGTTGCTTTTTGTTTTTC
>JAQMCX010000037.1:9724473-9795981 GCA_029814765.1 Acanthurus leucopareius | reverse complement strand
TCTATCTATCTATCTATCTATCTATCTATCTATCTATCTATCTATCTATCTATCTATCTATCTATCTATCTATCACTGTAACAATATACAAGTTTGCAGTGGCTGATAAAAAAACAGCATGAAACACAGAGTGATGCAGTAATCTCATGTCTGTGCTTCAGTGGCCAAACCATCCCTCGAGTGGAGTACACAGAGGCAGAAAGAGCCACATGGGGCAAAGTGTTCAAGGAGCTGAAGACTCTGTACCCGACTCACGCCTGCCGTGAACACAACAGGGTGTTCCCCCTGCTGGAGAAATACTGCGGCTACAGGCAGGACAACATCCCACAGCTGGAGGACGTCTCCCGCTTCCTGCAGTGTGAGTGTTGCCTCTGTTTCTGACCCTGAAGTCCCACAGAGGATCGATTATGTCACCGTGACTGTTGCTCATCACTCTCATGGTCACATCAGGACTTAATATATAAATATAGACGGAACAAAAGTACAAATTTTCCAGCTGTTTTCCACCTTATACAGGATATTAAACATCCTTTTATTAATTTAATTTTGGATGTGGAACCTGTTCAAACGCCCCACTTCCTGTTCCTCCCTCCCTCCCTCTTCTTATTCAACACATCCAAACACTCACCCCTTTCATCTCTCCGTCTCTCTCCTGCAGCGTGCACGGGCTTCCGGCTTCGCCCGGTCGCCGGCCTCCTCTCATCCCGCGACTTCCTGGCCGGACTCGCCTTCCGAGTTTTCCATTCCACGCAGTACATTCGTCACGGCTCCAAGCCCACATACACACCTGAGCCGTGAGTGTTGAAACTCAATTAAAAAAGAGATGAAAAAGGCTTAAATTATGTTTTCATAACAGAGTCTTGTTTTATTTCTGATGCAGGGACATCTGCCATGAGCTGCTGGGACACGTTCCTCTGTTTGCCGACCCCAGTTTCGCTCAGTTCTCACAGGTAATTAAAAAAAATGAAAGAAATCACACAAAACTAAACAGTAAGACAACTGAAGCTTCTTTGAGCATTGTAATAAATATAAGTACGTACAAAGTGTGTTTTTGTACTGATGTTACACCTGCTTCCCCTCAGAGAATCCATGAAATGTTATTTTTACATGCAAATCTATGAAACATCTGCAAGTCTGTTATATTTTATCCTCTGATCTACATGTTTTGGTTCTGTTCTGTGCAGGAAATCGGTCTCGCCTCCCTCGGTGCTCCTGATGAGTACATCGAGAAACTTGCTACTGTGAGTTCATGAGAGAAAATGATATTAGATGAGCAGATAAACAAATGAGAGCTTCTTAATTTAATTTGAAATAACTGGATAATTGCAACAATTTCCTCACAAAGGAAAGTTCCTATAAAAATGTTCAACACTTTGTTCATAACGCTGCACCAGTGTGTGATTTTAGATGTTGGTGTGTGTTTTCTAAACAGTAACAATCATATACAGTCTCTGTTAAATGACGGCTGAACTCCTCCTCTGCTCAGAGAGAAAGGAGCTTCCAGACCTTCTTGTTTGTCAAAGTTGGAGACATTTTTGCAGACAACTGCTGCCAGCTGAGAGAGTTGCAAACATAACATGTCATCAAAATCTTGAAGAGTCATTAAAACAAGGCAACTGGACTATGTTGAATTTTTGGGAAGACGTTTCACTTCTCATCCAAGAAGCTTCTTCAGTTCCAGTCCAGTTGCCTTGTTTTAATGATTCTTCAAGATAATCATGACCTGGATGAATGAGAATCTACACAGACATGTCATCAAAACTTAAAACCACCTCCTGTCCTGCCAGCTCACTGTTTTTCAAGTCATTAATTCAGCTCAGGTAGAATCTTTCCTGCTGGTTTTAAGGTGGAGCAACAAGGCCACTACGTTCTGTCTTTGTCTCTTTTAAAAGAAACAAGTTTGTGGAATAACAGAGCAAAAATTCAGACATAAACAGGTGATGTCTTAAAACATGAGCAAACACAAAATCAAACACAACACACATGGTTGGAGGGATGTAAGTAAGAAAAGGTGAACTGACCTTTGATTCATTGCAAGAATCTCTGTGTTTATGTTTACAAAGAAGCTTATTGATCACCTTTAAGTCGATGTCCTTGTTTTTGTGAGTTCTTGCATTGATCTCCTTGTGTGTATCAACCTTGTGCGTCTCCTCAGGTGTACTGGTTCACGGTGGAGTTTGGACTCTGCAAGCAGGGCTCAGAGATCAAAGCTTTCGGAGCTGGTTTGCTCTCATCGTTTGGGGAGCTGCAGGTAAGAAAAGAGGGAGGAGAGCATCGTGTGTTTGAGTTATAAGATCCGAGAAAACAATCTGCACAAGATGGACACGTCGAACCGCTGCAGCAGCAACATAAACAGTTTGCTTTTTTGTGTTTTCCTGCCTCCTGCTGATGCCCCAGTCTGCTGTTATGACACATTCACCTTGTTGCACAACAGCGGCGGTGCAGGCAGTGGGTTAGTGGTCCACTCAGACTCAAGTTTAATGTGTCAGTGGGGGAGTCGGCCTCTCTGCCCAGCAGGGGGGGGTTGGTGATGGTAAAGTGGTTCAGTGGTTCAGTGGGGGCAGATCGACGACGAGCAGCTCGCAATTGAGGTCACAAGTTACATCAGCAGAGGATGTGCACTCTGCCAAGTCACATCAACAGAGAAAAAGCAGAATCCTGCTGCACTTCCTGCTTACCGACGGGAACACAGACACTCATTGAAGAATTTAAATCCGTCTCTCACATGGTTTTCTTTCAGTACTGCTTGTCAGACAAACCTCAAGTCCAGCCCTTCGACCCCATCAAGACCAGCCTCCAGAAATACCCAATCACAGAGTACCAGCCTGTTTACTTCGTCGCCGAGAGCTTCGAGGACGCCAAGGAGAAAGTGAGGTAAGAAAGTGTTTTGGGTTTAAAGCTTCCCTGCACTTTTAAAGTTGAAGATCTTTGGGTTGACATGCATCATCTCTGTGCTCTGCAGGAAATTTGCAGCCACCATCCCCAGGCCTTTCACAGTGCGCTACAACCCCTACACCCAGAGCGTGGAAGTGCTCGACAACACCCAGCAGCTCAGGAACCTGGCTGACAGCATCAACAGTATGTTTCAGCTGCACGTTCAGTGTTTCGTATTAAAACACTGACACTGGTATTAATATCATAACAATCTGAGGTGTTATAACAGTGTGCGCTGGTTTTCACAGTCTGAGTTTGCAGGAATAAAAATAACTGAATTAAAATGAATGGACTCAAAAATTAACATATATCCCAATTTATTTATGTGAAACTTAACAAATCACAAGACATTAAAAATCACATTAAATTAGTTAAATTGTATCTCTGGGGCCTCTTGTGTTTCATGCTCATACCTCAGAGGTAAGACTAAGAGAGCAAAGATTATAAAAAATCAAAGTAATACTTAGAATATTGTACTAAATGAATGTTTTTCTGCTTTCTTGTCTCTCTGATCATCTCTCAAAACCCCTCACTTCCACCTTTTCATGCCTTTAGTTGATGTTAAGGACTAGATTAGTGATCTTATAGTTTATGAAGAAGAAATTGTTGAAGAAATTACAGTTAAACTGATGCTAGCATGGCTTTATCAATCAGTATTTATCAGATATTGACGATATATCAGTGTTATTTTAGTCTAACTGCCCGTTAATGAATTTTATTGACATGCTCCTTGTTATGAATAGAAATTAAGCAATAAATAACGATTAAGAAAGGCAACTGATTCATAAAAAAATGAATAAAGTTTTATTTTTACCCTGATTTTTGTGTTTTTCTGTTATTTCAGGTGAAATGGGGAAACTGTGTGAAGCCTTGAAGAAACTGGAGTAACTTTACATGAAATCTGAGCCGAAGCTTCCAGACAATCTCTTCATTTCCTCAGCGATGCAGTCAACTAGTGTTTCTGCTTTGCATGTGTGCAAATGAGCTTTCCTTTTATTAAAACAAATATGCAAGTCAAATAATGACAATCTTACTGTAATCCATCTAGTGTTTTAGTAAAGTGAAATAGTGTAGCTTGTTTCTTATGTAGGATAATAAAAAAATGTGTCTGCAATGGTAAAAAATGTCACTATATAATGTTATTTCTGTATAAATGTCATTAAGAGACATGTTTTTCAAAATAAGATGCTTATTTCAATCAACATCTCTTCACTCAACATGTACACATCAAATTTTGCTTCTAATATGACTCAAAACAGCTGAAATAATCTGTTTTTATCTATGCATTTCAAACATAAAAGCATTTCGCTTGGCTACAAAAAGAAATGTATTGTATTTGCATGGTGTGTTTTCATTAAACAAATATTTCTCATTTTTCTTTCTGCCGTTTATACTGCTACTTATATCTCTTATATCTCAGCCAGAGTCAGGATGCTGCACATTTTCAAAAAAATTTAATAAAAGGCAAAAAAAATAAGGAATTCTAGTGTTTATTGATGTATTTATCAACATCTATAACTTCTCTGTGGGCACCAATGACTGAAGGCTGCTGTATGAATAAATGACGTATTAAAACACTGTTTAAAGATGTATGTTATGTTGTAATATATGGACATTTTTACCTAAAAGATGTCAAAAGTCATTGAAAGACCCTTTAATGCGCAAGTTCTGTATGATGTTGCACATGTTAACATTTAATTTGTGCCAGAAAATGTCAGCAAAAAACCTTGACACCTAAAAAAATGGGACTAATTTTCCTCCTCTACTGGATTAAACAGCTTAAAACATCTGTTATGTAACACTAAAAGCCATAAGAGGGACTGGTTATAACAGGGAGTTTCTAAGCATTTCATAAGCTTATTATAACTTAATATAATTATAATATTTTAATGTGGTTGTAGGCAGAAATAAGGACAATTTACATGTTTATTAGTGTACAGTCTTTGTTAGCAATAAGAAAGGTTACTCTCATTATCACACTGTTTCAACTGTGTCACATCTTCTTCCATAATCTGTTAATAATATGGATGATACATTAATAAACACTTAACAGGTAATAAAATCTAGATTTTTAAAGAGAATTAATCAGACACTTAAAAATGTGGGTCCAAAATAAAATGTTACTAAAAACATAAACAATAAACATCTTTATAGGCTTTGTATTAAAAAAATCACCTAAGTAAAGGCCCATATTGCTATATTTATGTTTCAATTAAGATTAAAATAAAGGTCTGTCCCGCAACTCTTTTAAAATAGGCTTCATTTGTTAGAAATTAGATCAAGTCGCGTTTATGTTACCGGTGATGACCTGATTTGGTTGAATGAGTCTCTGATTCATAAAGTCTGTCCTCATTGCATTTTTCTTTTTTTGTTAAAGTGGGTTGTTTTCCCTCCTAATAGCACCATATTATGTCCCATAAAAAAAAAGATGCAATATTATGACGCAAAACTGGTCTAAAAAAGCCAAAAGCACGTGCAGCACTTGCGCAACTCATCTCCATCCATCCGTCAGATGTCAGAGTATTTAAACCTGCGCGGAGGTGATGCGGGCGACACACGGTGCGCTCCGGTAACACCACACACATGAAGACGGACAGTGCGGTGCAGGCGGTGCCGTTCGGCGGGAGGAAGCAGAGTTTGATCGAGGATGCTCGGCGGGAGCGCAGCGGCGGCGGCGGTGGCGGCGGCTCCACGGGCTCCCCGGGGCCCTCAAGGTACGGAGACGGTTTCGTGTTTGAGGAGAAGCACGGTCGGGTCACCGTGAACGTCCTGTTCACGCTCAGCACCGAGAAGAACGCGGGATTCTTCAAAACGGGGAAAATATTCGAGGTAAGTGCAGTTTTCAGATCAATAAATGGAGAAAATACCATGAAACTACAGATACACCTGTTATAAAAGTCCTGCATTGATAATCCAGGTGATTACCGGAAGTATTAAGAAAATAAAGTCCTGATTGATGCTAATTAAAGAGCTTATGCAGAAAATGTATTTTTGAATTGTATGCTATTCAGTTCTGGGCAGTAACTAAGTACATTTACTCAAGTACTCTACTGAAGAAGGCTACAGTTTTGAAGTACTTAACTGTCTCTTTTTATTCTGCTACTTATTACTGTAATCAACTACATTTCAGAGGGAAATAAACTACTTTTGTCTCTATTCCAAATTGGTAACGTCATTTAAAGCTAATAATAAGTCTATAGTGCAAAATATGATCAACAAATACTCATGTTTAGACTTTATTGATAAAGTTCAAGTAAAGTACAAGAGTCTTAATATCATGAAGTATCAGAGTTAATGTATTTAGTTACTCTTTGCCACTGCTAATAGGCAAATTAATGTTTCACATTTAAATAGTGAATTTATTAAAAACTAAATGAACTGACTAAATGAATAACTTTCATTCATTCATACTGATCAGTAAATTTCATGTCAATATTTTTTTTGGTCTAAACTGATCATAACTGAAAAAAATGGTTGTGATTTTAAAGATTACTGAGGAAAACAAACTTTAAAAATTACAAAAAAAACATTCAGAACATCATTAAAAAATACACAGTAGTTCTTTTTAGACCTTTTCATGAATCTGAGGCCCAAAAAAGTTTTTTGCAATTTGGTTGAAGATGTTTTTAACTGTTAGAAGCAAAACACAAAAAAAGATTATCACATTATAATAGCAATTTTAGAATTCTGTTATTTATGATAAACAAAGATGGAGTGGAATAGAAAATACAGCCTAACTGACTTCAAGAAATATAATAAAAACAGAATTATGACCAAAAAAGTCATTTTACGAGGCAGAAGCTTCTCCTCAGTATCAAAGCTTTGATCAGGAAGAATGAAGAACAGAAAAAAAAATATTTTTGGGAGTTATTTTTCAGTATTTTTGACACTTTTTCATTTCCCTCACAGACGTTTGAGGCGAAGCTTCTCCACATCGAGAGTCGGCCGGGCAGGAAGTCAAAGAACAGCACGACAGATCTGGATTTCTTCATGAGGTGTGAAGTTCACAGCTCCGACCTCGACATCTTCATCAACGCGCTGAAGAGAGTCGCAGGCGACGTTCGCTCGATCCCCGAGGAGAAAGGCAACCACCTGATTTTATTCTCACACCTCATGCTCTTTTCATCACTGCGGGATAATCACATGCAGCCAAATACAAAAGCACTAATTATTTTGTCTCCTGTCGACATCACAGTTCCCTGGTTTCCCCGACAGATAAAAGACCTGGACAGATGCAACTTGTTAATAACCAAATTCGATCCGGATATGGATCAGGAGCATCCAGTGAGTGTTTACGAATCTAATGCAAAATGTCACATCATAGTATCAGACAAAATGCAGCCTCTTTATGTGAATTTAACATCTTTTCTGCAGGGATACAGCGATCCAGAATACAGAAAGAGACGTGCTTTCATCTCTGAACTTGCCTTCAGATACAAACAGTGAGTCAGATATTTCAAAAAGTCCGTTTATCTTTACTAAGAAATGAGTATCATTTAAAAATAATCTCTCATAAATGAACTGTCTTTGTCCCAGAGGAGACCCGCTGCCCACCGTGGAGTACACAGCAGAGGAAGTGTCCACATGGTGAGCATGAACAGGTTATAAATGAAGATGCAGGGTGGTGGAGGATCAAAATGCAGTGATGTTGATGTTGGTGTTTGTTGTGTTAACAGGAGGGAGGTTTACCGGCAGTTACGGAGCATCTACCCAAGTCTGGCCTGCAGGCAGTTCATGGACGGGCTGCAGCAGCTGGAGAGGGAGTGTGGCTACGGAGAGGACCGTATCCCTCAGCTCCGGGAGGTCTCCGCATTCCTGAGAGGTGACGATACAACGAATGCATCTCTCTGCCAGGATAAACTCTGAAAGAAAGGAAAAGTATTAAAGATTTTAGGCTTTAGGAGAATAACATTTCAATCAAAGAACATGCAAGACAGTCTTAAAGATAACTGAGAAACATTTTAGTCTTTAAAAGACTGGCATGTGGGAATTGCTTTCAGTTGTTGGGTTCCTATAAATCTAAAATATAAATGTATTTATATTAGAGTGTATATTATGAGTGTGGTCTTGACATGCTCTTTATGTAAAGTGTCTTGAGACAACTTTGTTGTGATTTGACGCTATATAAATAAAATTGAATTGAATTGAATTGGTATAAAAGTCACTGACATATTATTTTTATTTAATATATGATATTAATTCATTGCTAATACTGATGCATCAGTGTGTAAGCAACATTTTACTGCTGTATCTGTCTATATCTATATCTTAAACTACTTAATCCAGCCCAGTGGTTTCCAACACACAAGGTCACCTGATTACTCTGAGTGAGAAATTATGAGCGGAAATGTCTCTTTAGTTTGAACAATATCAGATTTTTAGACTTTGAAACGTGCAACAAAAGGCTTTAAGAGATCACAAGCCAAAATAATGAGAACCACTGGCTTAATTTTTTAACAGTGGGTTGTATTTTATAAGATTATAATCTGTTGTTTTAAATAAGATTTTAATCTGAACAGGAAAGACTGAAGATGTTGGACGAATGTAATAGTACAAATTTCTATTAAGCACAGTACTTTAGTAAATATACTTAGTTACTTTCCACCACCTCCTGCTGGTTCTGCTTCCTTCATCGTGTGTCTGACTGTGTTTTGTTCGTTTCAGAGAGAACTGGTTTCCAGTTGCGACCAGTCGCCGGCTTGCTGTCGGCCAGAGATTTCCTCAACAGTTTGGCCTTCAGGGTTTTTCAGTGCACCCAATACATCCGCCACTCCTCTGCACCCATGCACTCCCCCGAGCCGTGAGTCACTTTTCTTTCATCTGTCAATCTTTTCGTTCACATATTCAGCTGTTTTTTTTTCCTGCATTGACTCGGTTCAATCTGATCCAACAGAGACTGCTGTCACGAGCTACTCGGCCATATTCCCATGCTGGCAGATAAAGAATTCGCCCAGTTTTCACAGGTAATCTCGCTGTGCTGACCTGTATCCTCTCTGATTTGAGTTAAATTAATTTTTTTTAGTTTTTAATGATGATTTATTTAAATGATTTCAGGAGATTGGACTCGCCTCGCTTGGAGCTTCGGATGAAGACATTGAAAAACTGTCAACAGTAGGTTTTTATGAAGAATTCAAACCTTAAATTAGACAATTTTAATGGTCACTGAAGAAAAAAATATTGTTTATTGTTAATTTTTAAGGTAAAAGAACAGTTAAACTGAAACATTCCACATTTTCAAAATCTGATCTTGAAAAGTACCTTTTACCGCCTGAGGGAGAGACTTTCACTTTAATGGATCTTTGCTGACATCTAGTGGCACAAGTAGAGAATTGCATTTATCCATTCACAATACTGTATGTTAATCTTTCTCCTTGTTTCTTCTCTGCAGTTGTATTGGTTTACAGTGGAGTTTGGCCTCTGTAAGCAGAACGGCACAGTGAAAGCTTACGGTGCCGGACTTCTGTCATCCTACGGAGAACTAGTGGTGAGTGTGTTTTCTATGTTCGTACGAAATACAGTGCTGCATGTTTATCTCTCACTGATAGTCTGTGACTTGTCCGTCCAGTACGCTCTGTCCAATGAGCCGGAGTACAAGCCGTTTAATCCCGAGGAGACGGCCGTGCAGCCGTACCAGGACCAGACCTACCAGCCCGTTTACTTCGTGTCCGAGAGCTTCGAGGACGCAAAGATGAAGTTGAGGTATTCACTTATTTAAGGATGCTAATGCTGTGAGTGAAACCCTTATGACCAATATACAGAAAGAGGCTGAAAGAAGACTTTGAAGCTGTTTCTCCAACTACTTTCTATGCTTAAAATACAACATATGTTCTTATTTGATGTTGCTTGTCAACAAAACTACATATAAAAGTTTGGAAAAATATTTGGTGCGAACATCAACTTAACATTAAGTTTTATTTAAAGCATTTCCACAAGATTATCCCCTGATTGATAACTTAATCCTGATGCTAAATTGTCTTCAAATCTCAAAGCGAAATCATCCAGAGGGTTAAGAGCCTTTGACTGAATCTCAATTGGATCTGCACCAGGACTGAATACTTTAATATGTTTATATCTAAAATGACAAATTAAGTGGTGTATAGTGTTTATTTAATACATATTTTAACATTTAAGTTTATATTTTTCAACTATATGAATTACATTTGCAAATGGCCTTTTTATAATATTTGGTTTCAAGCTCCATGGTTGTCTTTATATCATTTATGCTGCTATAACAAAGTAATTTACCAAAGGAATTAATACTCTATCTCTAGATGGCGACATATTATGGGAAAAATCTAAATTAATGGTATCCTACAGAGTTTTCTTGTACATAAACAAAATTTCTATTTAAATTCAGTGTTTCTTGAGGTTTAACTACAGAGAATAAACATCCCATCTGTATCTGTGCATCTGTTAACAGTAAGTCCTCATTGATCTCCACAGGAGATACTCTGCAGCCATCAAGCGTCCCTTTGCAGTTCGCTATGATCCCTATACCTGCAGTGTGGAGGTTCTGGATCAGCCCAGCAAGATCCAGAACGCTCTGAGCCAGATGAGAGAAGACCTAAAAACCCTTCACAGCGCCTTGGAGAAGCTCAGCTCATCTTAAGACCAACAGCAGATTTTCTGCTATGATAAGAAAGTGATGCAGATGGAGAAGGTTGCATGTAAAAGAATGGACTTTGACCTGTGTAAATATTGTATACTATCTACAATTGAGACTAAAGAAAAATCACAATATAGATCTTACTATATTTATGTGCATAAGGTATAATGTGAAGATTATGTAAAAAGAAATAAACGTTTATTTTCATGAACAGACGTCAGCGTTTTACATTCCGGAGACAGAAAAGGTGTTGAAGTCCACCGTTTGCCAGCAGGAGGAATAAGACAGAGAGACTGAACCACTACAATACAGGACTTGTAGAACATTTTCTAGCTTTTAATTCCAAACCAACAATTTCCATTTGAGAAAAAAAAAAAGAGTCTTGGAACCCATTTATCTTCATGTGTTATTAAGCAAAGGGAAGGAGCTAATTATGAATGATTTAAGTATCATGTTCCCTCAGCTGGTCAAGGCCAGAGCCAGCGCTGAGGCCCAGCACATCAGAAGGGCCAGGTCACCGGGACCTCACAGTCGACCACATCACGGTCTGCAGGGCTGCACTGCTGACAGATGCTCTTCTCTCTTTATTTCTCTTTCTCTGTGCGAACGTAGTACTTGGCCTTCGGGGGGTTTTGACGGGCGTCCAGCGCTTTGATCGTCACACAGGCGACAATGCATGTCAGAGCCACGCACGTCAAAGCTTTCCCCTTCGCCACTGACAAACCGTGTCCATCTGCAAGACTCATGAAGCATCACCAGCATCAACACCGTGGCTGGCACACCCTCCCATAGGCCACCTCGTGTTGGGAACCTTTCCCATCCCATGATTCCACTGTGCAGTAAATCAAGCCCTGCTCAGGCCTCCCTAGGAAACCCTGTGTTTGCGAATTTTAAAAAAAAATTGCGTGTGAAGAGAGAGAGAGAGAGAGAGTGAGAGAGGGTTAAAGCAAGTGGAAGGAAAGAGTGATCTACTGCTTGACAAGTGTGCAGGGACACACGCATGCACACACTCTGTCCAAGCAAAAGTCAAACACTTAATAATTTCATGTATCTCATTCTACATCCAGCGCCCTCAAATCCACAAATCCCCATGAAACCACCGCCAGAATCCGAATCTGCTGAGCGCTAAACAAAAGCGGGTTGCTGCAGCAACAGGGCGACCAGTAAAGGATCCAGCTAGATTCTTGTGCCTCGCGTACTCGCCGCAAATCCCAAATGCTGTATCATCCTGACTCCAACCATAAGTGTTTTCTTTATTGATGTCAGGGCCATCCCATCCCTACCCTGGCTTGGTTGCCTCCTCCAGGCTGGAAACAGGGTCATGAGGTTCACTCTGTCCTCAGGCCTGAGAACTTAGAAACAAAGATACTCCTCAAGACGTGAGTGAATCCAGTGATTTAAAGCCTCGTAAGGAATCGTTAGCTCTGTATAAAGTTAACAAATTGTTTACTAGTAATTTATTGATCAGCTGCAAATCGTTAAAGGTGCAGTTCAACATTTTTGGTAAATAGGTGAAAGGAGGTATACAAATTTAATTTCTTCTCTGCTTACTAACACTTCATAAGCAGACTTATAAACATGTCAAAGCGTACCTGTTTCGTTTTATTCGTACGGAAAAACAAATGTGAAAATGACAGTTTCTCAAAGGGAGTTAGGGCTCGAAATTAGGGGGAGTTAGGGCCTGGAACAATTTCTTGACAACATGACACAAGGCAAAATGATCGAGACCAGATTGAGGAGAACCAGGACATGTTTTCCAGACGCTGTAACATCCTCAAGTCCATCAAATCAGCCTAAAAAACAATAAGATCCAACGATAGAATAGTGAGGTTTTACATATCCTACCGTATTGTTCTTGATGCTGGCAAGGGACCTTGTATTTATAGGGATTGAGGGATTGCACAATTGGAAGTGAGAATTTTATGAGGCATTTTCTAGGCGAACAGTCTCACAACCTTTGAACCATACAGAAAAAACAAACAAAAGAGAAAGGATCATCATCGACAGAGGCAGAGGGGACTGCCTTTACTTGGATGTGTTTAAAATTGAAGCAAGTTTGCAGAGCTTGTGCCAAGATGGATTCCTCCAGGCAGAAGAAAACCTGGAGAGCACAATGACATTGCACAGCCCTGGCACTTGACAAGCCAGCTAGCTAGCTAGCTAGGTCATTGTGACTCAAGATTTAGCCAAGAATAAAGAATGATGGAAGGAGCACCCTCAAGTCTTAAGAGGAATAACCAAATAAGAGCTCTCAGAGCTAGCTGATTCCCCCCTTCTTCCAGTCTTTACAACATGCTAGGCTAATCATGTCCTGATCCCAGCCGCACACTTATTATCCTCTTTAAAGTCTTGGAATGTAAGCAAATGAGCATAGTTCCATCACGCAGAAGTATTATTTTACTCAAAACTGCTTTTCAGATGCCAGATCATAAAAAATACCCTTGAATAGTGATTTTACTTTCTAGGAAAACAGATTTTTAGCTAGGTTTTTTTGTTTGTTTTTTGTTTTTTATAAATCCACAGCGGTAAAGTGTCATTTTAATACATGTACATTTTGATTTATAAATGGTTTAGACATTACAGGGTGTTAATAAATCGTCTTAATAAATTTTGGTAGCTTTTTTTACTTTGTATAGAACCAAGCTAGCTGTTTCCCTTACTTTCAGTCTTTATGTTAAGCTAATGTTAAGCTAGGCTAAACATGTCCAGGGCCCAGCTGCACAATTCTGCAAATTTTGCCCAAAATTCAATGCAGCTACAAATTTAAAGGCTAAAAGCTCATTTCTGATTTAGTATAGGTTAGAAAAAATACAAGACGGTCGGCTTAATAAGTATTAGTATGTATGTTTTTTCATTGTGCACAGAGCTGGGTTGGCACATCCTGGTAAACACATCCTGACTCCAGCTCTGCACTTGATTAACAGAGATGAGATTGTTTTTTTCACCTCTCATAGCTCCTGGAAACAAAGCAAAAAAAAAACAAGCAGTTAAAAGAAACAAAAGAAAGTTAATTTACTGCTTTAAACAAAACAACCTTTTGGTTGCCAGGTCTGTAAAAAAAATCTTGCGGGCTGTTTTTTAAGTTTTCACTGAAAACAGCATGGTACTTGCATTGTCTTGTAAACTAGTGTTTCAGGTAATGAGGATACTTCCTCTAATAAATGACAATTAATCAGTTCTCATGGGCTTCCCATTTTCTAATCTGTCATTAAGTTTATAGTTACAAATATTAATAAGTAATTTTAATGGGTCGTGAGTTTCTTATTTTTCAGTTAGCCTACAGCAAAAGTTGTGTTACATTACACTAAATTTAAAAAATAAACGTCTCTTTTAATAACCAAAATGTTAATAATTTGTTAATGGACTTTGGTTCAGATGCTCTGCAGCACTTTTTCAAGCAGAAAAGTGATTTAAAAGCCCACTGGAGAAAAAGAAAGTCCAAACAAATGTCATGCTGAAGGAGAATAAACACTTTGCAACCTTATTTTACCTTTTAATGACTTATCATTTAATAAATAGCTTACTAACCATTTCCAAAACCTTTTGTCACGTTTGCCTTATTCAGACAGTGACAGACAGATCCATCCTGCAGCTGTCACACACTTGGCAACAGCAACAGTTTAAATGATCAACAAACTCCACTCGAAAAATAGTAATGGAATACTTTTCCACTGACTGTACTCTACTCATCAAGATCAACATAATCGCCTCATTCTGGGAAAGCACAGCACAACAAACCAGCCATGAGATTAAATCAAACACCGGCCTCAAAGAGCTCTAATCTCTTTCTGTGTTTCCCTTCATATCATGCTCCTCATTATTTTTATTTGCTCTCATTTTGTTGAGCCCGGGCTTAAAGTTGGCAGGGCCGCAGAAGAATTATCTGAGGGGGGAAGATTAGGAGAAAGTTGGTGAGGATTTTAAGGCGGTCTGATCTCTCTTTCATCCATTTCACAGTTTGTTATTAGTCCACACACCACAAGAGATCAAACTGTTTGTGAGGAATAATAGCTTCATGCAGGTTACATCAAAGGTAGCGCAGAGGCCTCGAGGCAGTGACATCTGAGGACGTGCTCCCACAAAGGAGGTGAGTTTGTAAGATCTCCAAGATGTATCATGTGTTGTGGAGATCAGCACAAAAAGACAAGATGGGATTAAACCTTGATGCTATTCCGCCGGTCAGCCATCAGATGGTGTCCTTGAGTCACTGGGAATTTGTGAAGCCATTGAGATTCATGACTCATGTTTCAGAGGAAAGTGGCTCAGATAGCGATTGCAGAGCCCTTCCAGAGAGGTTTTATACTCTTTGGAAAACGTTCAGAGCGTTCTTTGCCATCACAAAATGGCAGCGTCTTGCATCCGACGTTGACATCTCCCATGTTACATGCAGCTGCTCCGGCTTGCACCTAGAGTACAGCAAACATGGAGAGAGGAGACCACATTGTTCAAACAAAAGCGTGGACCAGGAGAGCGGTAGCATGTTATGCTTTGTGGGACGGCGGTTAATGAGTCCTGTCCAAGAAATATACAAGGTTGACGAACTCGTTTGAAAAAGAGGTCTCCACAGTCTCTGCTTGCTCGGCTCTGTCGTGCAGAGGCATCGCTGTACAACACAACCCAGCGTTTCAGCTGACGTAAACATTAATAAAGTACAATGAGCTGCACCCTTGAAGATTACATCTGTGCAAACAAGTGATCAGCTGTCACCCAGAATGATTTATGATCAAGTTAATTAAATGAGTGCCCTCTGCAGCTTAGCGGGTGTATGGCTGCCTTGAAAATGGAGATGGTGGTTCTTCACACATGGCATTCCTGTGACAGTACAATGAGTCCTTGTTTCACCTAAGGGGGAATTACAAGTTTCTGCCAAATGATCCCTCGTCTTTGATGTTTAGTCTGTGGTGCACTGATAATTATTCGCCAAGGTAAGATGATGCGCATCTCTTCCTCTTCCCGCTTTCTTACAAACCGCCTGATTTGCATGTCACGGAGTTGGGGATGACCTGAAAAGGCCCCAGACTCCCATGCTTCCCAGAGCTTTTCCTATGATTACTAACCCGAAACCTGGAGCAAAGCCAGACCTCCTAGTTTTTCCTCATCCAACCCTTCCTGTGGATTTTCTGAGCACCACAGCAGGTGGAACAGCCCATGCTGCAGAGATATATTCCTGATATGATTCAGCGTCTGCTAATGATAGTGAGGAACCTAAGGGAAAGAACACCTGTGGCATGATGATCGGTGAAGTGGGGAGTTGGCATCGATTACTAGATGCATTCTTTTGAACTACAGCTCTTTTGGCAGGACATAACAGACAGCTGATGCAACTTACTCTTAAGAGAAAAGAAAAACGAGCTGTTCGCAGAGACCCGACTGGCCCATGGTTTATCTGTAACTGACCTGAAAGGGTTGTCAGAAATAAAAAAGAACAAAGCTCAAACGTTCAGCCAAATCCCATCAAATTTCATACACACGCTACAGATACTCAGAAAAATATTTTATTGAACATTTACTAAAACAGGAACAGAGGAGCTAGAGCTCCATCATGGAAAGTGCCGGACAGACGTCTACATTTCAGTCATCCAAAAGCAAAGTTTCCTGTCACCACCAATCACGCAGAGCGGGAGCGTCCGGTGCCAGCTGAGTCCGGATCCAACCGTGGCCGATCCAATCACAACCGGCTGCAACGACATGATAATGTCATGACACTGCAGCTGTAAAGAGCTTTGAAAAGTTAACAATGTGGACTGCGAAAAGCAGCTCACTGACCTGTGGGTGGCCAAGATGGTGGATGAGTAGCTGAGTAGAGATCTTTCCCGGACATCCGGTGGTGGCAAAGAGGTTTTCGTTGGCCCGTGACCACCTGAGAAGGAGAAGAGCCTTCTCTTAGAATGTTATTACTCAATCAAACTAAATCAAAATTAGACTTTCAACACTTAATGGAATGTTATTCCTTCATCAAAAAAGGTTAGAAAACCGTAGATATTAATACGAAAATGTATTGACTACATTTACCTGGTAACACCTGCCAACTCAAGTATCTAAATCGGCAAGCTTTGGTTGGATTTGGTCATAAAATCCAAGTGAAACTAGTTAAAAAGTATATATCTTGATAAAAATTGTTGAAACAGTAAGCCTTACAAGAATCGAAAAGATAAATGAGTTCCTCTTACTTGAATAATCGTGCTTTATCTAAGTGGGCTGGTCTTTTTTCTTGAGGGTAACTGCAAAGAATAAAAACAAGATTTAGGCCCGATCCATCATATTTGGTGCACCATCCTCACAAATCATCATGCAGCATCAAATATTAATACCCATGATCCCTCAGTCACCTGGAGCGAGTTATGTCCCAGATGAGCCAGTCGTTGCCAGCCACGGCGCCCACTTTGATCGTGTTGGTGAGGCACCAGTCAGCTGACATGAGTGGCGACTGACCGCAGTCCAGCGACAGAATGGCCTGCTGGGTAACGAGGTCATAGAACCGAATCGTTCCCTTCTTCTCTGCCACCATCAGCTGGAGAAAACAAATGTTGGTATGTGTGTAATTTATATCGTTTTACTGCATTCACATGTATCTTGCTAGTCGAGTTTCCAAAAGGTCATATAGATTCTCTTTGTGGAAAACGCCAATCCGATCAATGTCTATATCTCATCTATATCTTCTAGAAACAGACAATCAAGTGCTCTCCATGCGATTGGCCAGGTGTGGAGAGGTGAGAATGCAGTCAGGGCTTGAACTTGTCTCTCAAGCTCTGAGAACAACTCCAACCTTTAAGAGGGGGAATGACTAAGTATTTTATCTCTATGGCAGCAGGCTTTTCACGCTGTCTTTGAGTGGCCATTTGGAACAGTTACAAACACTTTTGCCTGCAGACGTGGTCGGAATAGTTTGTTCGGAGTAAACCTTCTGCCTTAAGGACAAGCAGTGTTTCATCAGAGGATATTTCACTGCATAATTTCCATTTTATGGATTTGGCTGAATCTAAATCAGGCTCCCTTAACCGCTCATGAAATTATCAGGTTTGTTGGATAGCAGTAAGGATGCTTGAGTGAGGTCAGGGGCATGATGGGGGGCAATAAAACAAGGTCTTCCAACTTCCCGATAACGGCCTCCATAACGACCAGTTCTGAAAACAGGGATGGCAAAAAACCACCTGGACCATCATCTAACCGTTCACCTGACCTCGCACCTGCCAATGGTATTTGAGTACAGTGTGTACTCGCTAGCAGATAACTCACTTGTATTTGACCTCAGAATACGAGCGTGTATCTGAAATAAACCCCTCCTACCTTAAAAGCTTCCTCTGGATGCCAGCACACACTGATGCCAGGAGAGCGAAGTCTGAAAGTGGTGCTTTCATTTCCATCCAGGTCCCACACCCTGTTTTTTAAGGGTAAGATAAATTAAGATGAGTATTAAAATGACCACCGATAAAATACAACCGGTGGAAGTGAAACAAAAGTATTTTATCATAAACTGAGAGTGTGGTGAGAATTCAAAGGCCCGTGTAGTTCTCAGGTTATTGTGAAGGGGGTAGCAGACACAGTGCTTTTAATCAGGTCTCATTAGTAATGTTACGGATTGATTCGACTTGATATGTGAACAGCTCTTGGCCTAAAATCCAAAACAAAATCCACGACCTCCTAATTAACAACAAAGATGGGGTTTTAGAGCAAGTTCCAAAAATAGCAGCGGCATTTAAGGCGCCCTTAAATGCTTACATAATACCTGAAAGAATTCACCTTCTCAGGGTTTCTCCCTTTGTGGTGTTCAATCTAAAACAAAACAATGTAGTTCATTATCCAGATGGCCAAAACATAACACACCTTTAGACTTTACCCCAACAGATATTACTGTGTAAAAATATTCTCTAAAAAGGCATTCAGTTATTTTTACTACTAATGCTTTTACGACAGAATTCAAGCTCAAGTTTTCCATTAATTTGTGTCTCAATACGAGACACACAACTATCAGGCTTTTATGGCACACAATGGGGGCATTGATAGACGACATGTTTTAATCCAACTTCATGTTTGCTCCTAATTTATCTAACTCCTGCTGTGCGCACAAGTGATGTACAGGGTTTTCCAGTTTTTCCAGGGAAATTATTATGGTTTTTTTTTCTCAGATCTGGGCTCTGAGCTGTGAAGACAGACAGACTTATGCTGGACTCCTCTTCCAGGGAAAGCGCCAGCCTTACATTACATTGAGCTACGATAGTGAGGGGTATGGGGGGGAAACATCACCCTCGCCTGAGTCGGCGTTACGCTCCACTCGCATTACAGCGAATGTTTCGCTGTGGGCGGCCCGCTGCCATTCATTTTGTGTGGAATACAGAGAGGGCAGCAAAATGCACGTCTGTTGAGGAGGAGCAGCCGAGAGAAGTTGAACAGTATCCCGCTTTGTGCAAATCCAAACAGAGAGAGGTCTTACAAGCAAACTCCGACCAAGAAACAAAGCTAATAACCAATCCTCACTCAAACAATAGTCGATTTTAAAGCTCAATAAGACCTATGATAGCAAAAGCAGCTGGGAAACACCTCGGATGTAATGGATCGCTTGAACTGAGAGAACTACGGGTCCTGAGACCTGGATCTTTGGTAAACCACATCTGAAGGATCCCTGACCTAGACAAAAAGGTGGGGATGGGGGCGTAGGGGTGGGAGGAGGAGGTGGGCGGATGCAAGTGTTTCTGGAAATATAAAACAAACGCTTGTGGAGCATGGGAAGGCGCTGACTGATGAGGTCATGCAGAAGACATCATCTAATAAGGCCCAAAAAGTACTTCCAAAGACCATCTAAATGTCAAGTGTGTTGTTGGAGAGATTGATGTCCTCAGTGGTGTGGTGCAGGGGAGGATATGCCCTGTCTCAGATGAAGACCTCAGTAAACACTCAACTTTTCTTGCCTCATCTCCCCTGCAGCAGGATAGAGCCCTGTCGAAACTCTGGGTTTCTTTGCTTTGCCCATGTGCAGACTCAGCCAGAGCCTCCACCATGGAGCATGAGTGAGGCTTGGAAGAGAAAAAAGAAAAAAGAAAAAAAAAAAAAAGAAAAAAGAAAAACCCCCAGACCACACCAGGAAAACAACGACTAAACCCTTTTCTTTCAGACCACTAGCCAAGCACAGCTCAATTGCACGCTACACCACCAACGGCCAAACTGTGGTCAACCACTCTGCCCTTCAAATGGAGAGCACCGGCTCCCCAAAAAAACATAACCTTTTCCAAACGAGGTGAAAGACATGAGACACGAAAACACGCGTGACCGCCTCTGATAAATCTCAGTGTAATTGCATAACACTACATCAAGCAATAACACTTCGCTTCCATGTACAACAGAGTTGAAAAGGACATTTGAACTCCTTTATTGTGTTATCTAAGTGAGAAAACAGCATGGCCAGAGCGTTACGGTTTGTCAATGTTTCCCATAAGTGGAGGAAACGGGAAATGCCGTTAGCGCTGTGTGATCTGATTTATTGTAGAGAGCAGAGTAAATAATCGAAGGTGACTCTCTGGAGGGAGAGAACTGGAAGAATTTAAATAAAAATAATAATAACAACCCTATCACAGCGCCTTTCTCAACGTGCACCATGTCTGCATCAGGACCTGCGCACACTTGATTTTGACGAGCTAACATTATCTGTTTTAATGAATCCCATACTTTTACTGGCAAAACCATATGACTTGTTAATGGGTTGGTATGTTTCTTCCATAGACTTGTTGAGTTCAGGGGTCCTCAAATAAATACAAAGCTATTAATTTGGCTACTGGGAAAGAAAAGGTTTACAGGTTTACAAACCAGACACACCCCCTGGAAAAACTGGTATCCCTCAGACTATGGTACAGGGAATATGAATACAAACTGTGGAAATGCTCATCTTCAGTAAATGTACAATGACTAATGAGATAGCAGCTAAGCTAGGCTGCTGCACAGTACATTTAACTTTATAAAACCCCGTACTTTGATTGAAAGGGCATGAAAACTAGTTAGAAAGCAAGCAGAAAAGTTAAAATAAAGAATTAAAGGTAATGGATAAGAGGTTGAAACTGACAAGTAAAAGTATAAGGCTAAATAGTTAAAAAAAGACAGCAAAAGTTACAGCATAGTAGCTAAAAGAGGTAAGCTTAAGTGGGGTAATAGTTGAGGCTGACAAAGATAGGGTTAGCTAGCTAAAAGTACTGGATAAATGGTTGAAATAGTTGATGCTACCTACTAGTAATTACAAAATGGCCAGAACAGTTAGCCAAAAGCAATATCCAGAGTTAACAGTTAGCTTAACGGTAGTTATATGGCTAAAGGTAATAAATGACCGGTCAAAAGAGACAACTAGTGCAGAATAAATGAAGAGAAAAGTTAAAACTATAATTGAAAAGCTGAATTAGAAAGGTAAAGATCATGGATACATGTTTAAAATATCTAAAAGCCAAAGGTTATATCGCTAAAACAGATAACTGATGGAAAAATGTTGAAACGATAATGGAGAGTAATCGATTTAACTGTTGAAATAGCAAAAAATAATGGATGATAAATGACAGAAACATCCAGCTTCTGCCTCATCAACACACTTACAATTAAACTGTGTGAAAAAAAACATTCTCAGAAGTATTTATCTTTTACAACATATTGCTAAGTGTGCATTAGTCTATAATGTACTCATGAGAACCTGTTTAAACATGGCAGGTGGCGTTGAAGTCGGAGTATTGGAGCTCATTTGAGCCGGCTGTGGTGGTGCGTCAGTCAAAAAAAAAAAGGCTGGGACAGAGGATAAGTTAGAAGCATAGATGAGATATCAAGCTGTTGCAATTCGCTTCCCTTACACAACATAGGAGATTGAGAAAAGCAAACGGATTACCACTGAGAATAGGACAAAGTGCTTTACAACATAAACATAATGCAGCTGCAGCAGCAGCAGCAGTAGCAGCAAGTGCGCGTTATCCCGAGTTCATCTGCGAACTCAGTCAACCTTAAATCCCCTTTAGGAACTGCAGTGTGCTCGCCGGATCTCTAGGTGGCACGTTTCCCCACAGACTGATCCCACTGCACCTATACTGTTACCACGAGCTGTTAAAACTACAAGAACCAAATGTCAACTCCCTGAAGGCAGCAGAGTCTGGTTCCCCACCTAGATGGTGCAGCATCAGGTTGCATGCTGGCAACAGCAGAGTTCCCACAACTGCAGGGGACCGTGATGACAAAGCTAAGCAAACTTATAGTAGAGGCACTGCTGCCAAACCTAACAGACTGATGGAGAGGTCATGAGCCTATACATGAAGGCATACACTTCCCCTCCCTCCCAGTTTCCTCCTCTCATATTGATGCTCAGTTTGTGTGGGCTGCCTGGAAGGTCCTCTCCTGTTAACTTGATCTATCCCTTGTTCCGCCTCTGTCTTCCTCCCGCGTCCCATATTTTCTCAACATGACAGAATTTAAATCTTTCAGCAGATGGAGCGCACTGCTGTTTTCTCTGGCTGGTCAGCGGAGGCACGGGAAGAGGAGAGTGGATGGGAGTAAGGAGGGGGGGGGGACTCGGTCTACTCGGTGCGATCTCAGGCGGCCTGATGTGGCAGGACAAGGCACCGGGCAGGAGAGGGCAACCATCAAGCCTCTGACTGTCAAAATTGTTTTATAATGACAAATAAAGCAGTTTCAGGTCTAAAATAAACAATAAAGAGAGACAGATTGGACGGCGCACACGTTTATACTGTATCCCAGGGCTGGATAACAAACAACAGTAAATTCCTAACAACTGTCCTGCAGTACAGCGCAGCGTTGTCAATAAGTGAGGCAGTGGAACCTTTTTCTTGTGGTTACCTGGCTGTTGATGCTAATGTCACTTATGATTAGGCCAGTTAGTTAAATTATAATGATTTCATATTAAATTATATGTTTTGTGTCATTCATTCAAACTTGTTTTTTGTGGAAAAAGTGACAACCCTAACAACAATAACAAATGACGTCTGACCAGACTTTCAGTGAGACCAATCATCCCAGCGTCCAGTGCAGAATTCCTGCAGGGTCCTCGACTGGTTTTTACTGTAATAAATCCGAAATATGAGCCAGTATGTGAGTCAGCGAATTGATTCAGAATTTAGGATAATAAGAAATGCAATTCTTATGTGAAAACTGAACATTTTGAGGTTTTGGACTGCTGGTCAGACACAGGAAGCCATTTGAAGACCCCAACTTGACTGTGGGAAAAAGACATTTTCCACTACACTGAATTTTCTTTAAAAGCAATAAAGTGACTCAACAAAGAAACAAAAGAAAGAAATAAATAACCTACTGTACATTACTAACACAGAACAACCAGACATGTTTGCATGTTGCAGAAGGACTGATCTGCTGATGTATGGGGGCAGTTCCTGAGGTGACCCTGGCTTCTGACACACTTTTTCCTCCCCGAGCATTAATTGAAAAGGAAAATTTGGGGACCTCATTTCAGGTCCCCCCCTTAGAGAGGAAAATCTTTCTGCAGCTAATTGGATTTCCATATTTAACCAATTAGCTAGAAAAGCTACAAAGCAGCTCTGTGCTTACGCAGAGTCACACCAGAGCATGTTGTGCTAAGCATCAAGTTTCACCGTGGAAACACAGTCAGGACTTTCTGCACCATTAACAGAGAACAGAACTGAAAATCAGAAGCTGGGAACACACACACACACACGGACACACACACACACAGAGAAATAAAACAGTTTGGACCTGCAAGTGTGGTCATCACTGACGGAAGCGATTTGTTTCCCCTCTGTGGGCTCGAACACCAAATGGTTAACGTAGCTGGTGTGGCCTTCCATCACCTAAGCAACGGTGGAGAAAACAATATGAAAACAAAAACAGCAAACACATGATCAATAAACCGTTTAATGAGTGTTTTCTTGCAAACTTGGGCTCACTGCACCGCTCTGAAATCTGCCTGCACGGCTACATTTCCTGTATCACTAAGTACCAAATGTCAGTGCTAAGTTAAGAAAGTTTGAGGCCAACTGACAAGCGCAGGTTCGGGCCCAATGTGCTCCAGATGTTGCACTACCTTGACTTCATGCCTATCCTGAAGATCAGAAGTCAGCAGGCGTAGCTTTCTGTCAGCTGCGGCGGTGCAAAATCTGCAAAGAAAGAGGAAGAGGAAAGCAAAGGGAGGACGTAAAAATAAACAAAGGGGGAACATCAAAACAGAGTCAGACTCCATAGACCCAACAACAGACGACATACACGCCTGCAGCCGCCCAGACTGACACCTCTGGATAAGAGTGTCAGTGTGTGTGGTTAAAACTTGGACAGTGATCAGTGGAAACGCTGCCAGGGAGATTCTAATTGCAAGCTAATATAAACAGGGAGAAAAACAAGATCCCTCACGCCATTTACGCATGTCTCTGTTCAAAAAAACCTGTGCAGAGCCAGGCAGAGGACTTTCCCTCTAATCAGTCGTAGTATACACCAGCGCCTGCAATTATTCACACAATTACACTAACTCACTTATGACAAGAAAAACACACACATATCACCAGAATAAACAGACAGCGGTTCACACATTTGCAGTCGCAGGCACAGATGGATTTGGCATGATGTCACTACAAACACCCTTAACATGCTTCGGGGTATTACTGCTACAGTAGATTAGATTATATTAGGATAGGCCTCCTAACCCTACAAATTAGTGTTGTACTTTGGAGTGAAGCATGGAACACATTCTGATCCTTTTTTTGCTTTTTTTTAACTTTTCCTGTCAATGTAATTTTCTTTATTGTTCTCCAGTAGTCTTTGCATCTTTATAGAAGATGTTGTCTGAAACTTTACAAGGATTTTTTAGTGTGGAACTAACTAGCTAGCAGTCTGCAGCTCAGCTTAAAGATTTGACAGTGAAAGGTGAGCTGTTTCTTGTTTCCAAGGTTCAAAATCCACCAACAAGCAGCTCAAAGGATCACAAATTAATCGGTTAAATCTTTGTCATCAGATTTGACTGCAACAGAAACTAATTGTGGTTTTGCTTTCAGTTATTTGGCGTAACTTTATCTGCGACCCATAGCAGGTAAGCCAGTGAGGGTTTGTGACCTTTTCACTTCACTATTGACCCCTACTGGCTGGTCAAATCTCATGTCTAATGGAGATGAGGTAACCTGAACTTCTGGGTCTTGGTTCTTCCAGTAAAACCAGTTCTGTCAGTTAAAAAGTCCGCAAAAATTTTGAGCATTAAAAAAAAGCTACATAGCTTAATGAAATAATGTGTATGTGAGCTTTTTTTCTGTCTTTGCTGTTGTTCCACATCATCTTTTTCAAAACCAAAACACTTCCAAACAGCAGATGTAACATTTTCTTTCCATAACAGCTCTTCTTTACTTCTCGTTAGCTTGATTTTTCCACTGGATGCTAAACAAATCTGCTCTGAGAATGACTGAGATTGGTCAGTCGCTCCCAGTGACCACAATGTAATTAAATAAGTCTGTTACTTGTCAGATGTGGCAGACTCTTTTTACGAACAGCCATGTCACAGCAAGCCTCCCATTTTTCTTACTCTCAAACAAGCAGCATTAACAAAAAAGGAAAAGCATGTACTTAATGATGGATGCTGATATCTGTTTACTCCTGTCAGCATGATTTGTGGGCGTCTGATGATATCACTTTAATCACATTCTGTCTAGGTGTGTCCTTGTGGTTTAATTAAAAAAGCCCACCATGAGCAGGAGCCTAGATGGAGAATCTTGGTAATTCCCCATGTTTTTCTCCCCCCCTTAATTTCCAGGCATCTCTTTACTGTCAACTCTGATCTGATGAAGGCTTGTTCACCTGTTTACCTTCACCGTGTTTACTCAGTTGTTTGACACGCTCTTGGTATCGTGGTTGCTCTTTGTAGGTTTCAGTAATCTTCACATCTCCTCCTCAGGAGCTGCTGTGGTGGACGGTGGCAGCTCTGCAGCCCGAGGCCTCCCTCTCCTCCCCTCATCCCCCTTCCCCCCCCTCGCTCCCTCGCTCTCTCTGGGCCCCTGCTTGAGGCAAGCCCGTGAGAACGTTGTACTTTTCCTGGAAGGCGCAGCTACGTGCGGATCGAAGGGAGGGATGGAACCTGAGTGGGTAGTCATCAGCGCAATAACATGTGCGCACGTCACAGGGCTGGCTCGAGGGCCCTGTGGAGTAAACCACAGAAGGCCAGGAATTATCGCTGCCTTTCCTTTTCAATTACAGAAAGCTTAAACACCTCCGGAGGGAGAGCCGAACCTTCCCATCCACCGCTCCAATTAGGAGGAAACTCTTGCTTTCTAACAATCCACAGTTAGGCTGCTTCCCTCCTGTCCAAGGCCACCTGAAATAACTTGGCTCACATCCTGGCAGCTGCAGTGTGACAGTGAGAGGCAGTTATGACTATTTTCACACGGCGCGGCCGCTGAGCTTTCTCTACAAACTGCCTCCTGATTTGGTCACAGGAGGAGTGTTTGTGAATGATCACCCTGTTGTGTTTAAAGACATAGATGTCAGGTTTCTGTTGTGGGAGTGAAGTGCAGCCTCGTAATCCTATTACAATAGTCTGATGACCTCTTACATAACACGAGGCAGTGGAGCTGCAGATGTTTTCACCATAAACACCATTTTATATTATAAACAGCCTAATAAGGTCATTCATTTAACTAATTGATGACTTAGCAAATTCGTCAGCGCATTTTACTTGATAGATGACAGAGGGTCACGTCCATCACCGAACCCCCAACTGATGCACATTTACAGGAAAAAAATGAATCCACTTTTTTTTCCCAGTTACGATCAAACTCCCAAGTGCTTGCTGGTAAAGGCATACAAGATTTCGGAGATGTCAGCTATGAAGTGTTGCATTCACATGCTTTGTGGTTGAATAATCAAAAACCAAGAAACAGGAACATAAACAGACATTAATCTTGTGGGACAAATATCGCTCATTTTGTGGCTTGTTAAATTTAAAATGTTCATGCCCAGAAGTCAAATTTCAAATGTCCTTTTATGTAGATTTTATAAACTAAACATTCTTTTTTTTTTTTAAAGTTTAATGAGAATTTGTGTTCAATAACCATAATTTCAAGATTTATCAAAGTTATTGTTATGGTGACTTTAACATTAATCCAGCTGCCCCCCAACATGCTTCAACATCAACTTAATTCAAGACAAAGACAGACAGATTGTACCATACTGTCCTGCACCATAACCTCATGGGAACAGAACATCACCGGACCAAAAGCTGCTGGACACAGAGTACCAGTACCTGATAGTTGGTATCCTGTCCAATCGGGACTCAGGGCTCCAGGCAAGAGCATCGACTCGCAATTCATGATGGAAAGCTCGAAGAACATTAAATTCAACCCCTTCAACCTCCATATCCTCCTCCTATGGAAAAAAGTATGTGTTTAGAAAAGACTTTGCTGGACTGAACTGTATGTAAACAAGTTTGTGATGCTGTATCTCTAACCTGGAACAGGCAGGTGCCCACTGCCACATACTGGTTTCCACCGTAGGCCAGGAGAGAGGCTGAAGTACCAGAGCTGAAAGGACTGAACTCAACCACATGAACATAGTCCTCACATGTCACAGTGTAACTGGGACTGCGGCTCGAGTCCTCCTGCATGCTGTGTGTCTTAGTAAAGCTGACTTCAGATCAGAGTTTCCACTGAAACAAATCAGGATAAAAGAAGACAAAATACAGTTTAATTTAGGTATGATCATCTGACAAATTATACCAATCATTGTAAAATGTGCAACATCTGATAAATAAATCGAGTGATGCTGAACAAAATTAGGCATGAACTTGAGCTAAGGTACATGGAAATGACAATATATTGTATTTCTGCAAGAAACTTTGCCAAATAATTTAGCAAGGTATCAATTTCTTCAATATCTCTGGCTGTATTAGGTTGGTTGCTCAGCATCTTAGCACAGCTAGACCTTTAAAGCCTTACAAGATATGAACCAGATTTTTTTTCAGGATGCTTTGAGAACATCAGACCAATTCTCATTGAAATACAAAATATAGTCAGAGCAAAGGCAAACATTGCTAGCAGGGAACTATTTGGTTATGCTTTACTTCTTACTGTAATTATAGAGGTTAGTAAAAGTAAGAACAGTAAGTAGAGCTTCATTTAAGATATATTTGATTCAAACTTGGCTAGGGTTGAGCTGGGAAAAAGACCACTATTCCCTAAAGAAGCCAGTAAAGCTCCAGTATGAATACAAATAGGCCAGACAGTGTTTGAGTACCTAAATGCAGATGGGGTGAAATGAAGACAAAACAGCTGGTATCTCGTTTTGCCAACTATAACGATAGCTTACACTATTTTATGTATGCTAATGTTACAGCCCCTAAAAGCTAAAGCTGCCTTAACCATGTAAAGACATTACACATAACGGTGATGTGACACCTGGTATAGCTAGAACGTGCCTGCTATCCGGCAAACATTAAGCACATAGCTTCATAGAAATAAGCTAAGTTAAACTTATATCGCCCGTTTTTACAATGTAAGAGTCTGACTGACAAATGAACAACCGTCCCATTTAATAAGAATCTGTTCCGATTCAGAATAATGCATTTATTGATATACATTACCACCTTATTGTCATGAATTTCATAGAATCGAATGGTGCGCGCGTTTGAGATGTTGTCAAGCTTGTTCCGGGTTCGTCATGGAATGTACCATTGAGCTCCGATGTGCAGGGGGGATTCCGCGCACCGTAAATTAAAACATCTACAGCACGTCGTGATGTATTGGTATTTTGTAGAGCTACAACGTTAACTTGGTACTAAAAAATAATATACACTAGTTTTACGATAAATTATAAAAATACAGTAAAAGATGAAATAATCGTTATTGGACCTCTTCCATTGTGTGTCTATTACAAGCTGATTGGTTAAGAGGTAGTAAACGTCATCGGCAATTTAAAAATTCAAAACAGCTCTTTTTGTCGTGGACGTGTGTTTTCGGAGACTGCTACAATTTAAGAGGTTTGAATCGTTAAATTAACAGTATTTATGATCTATTGTATCCACTTAAATAGCATACATTTATTTTTTATATGTATATTGAAGAAGCTTACATAAAGACACTGTAATTGTTAGTTATCTCTGTACCATTGTTCCACCCAAGCCAACGAACCTGAAGGGTTTTCTCTCAGTGATAAAGGAAATTCTCAACAAAATGTACAGATTTTACGATTAATGTCTAATGCCTTTGTTTAACTCTTCAAAATGTACATTTCTACATTTATATACAGGTATCTAGAGTTAAACCTGATTTATTCAACCTCATGTAAAAGAGAAGTGATTTCACATTTGACTGTCTTTGCTTTGAGATTAGTAAGCCCCATTTCTCTGACATTTAAATATGTTCTTTACTGCTGTTTTTAAGGGAAAAAATGGAGTTAATAGGAGATCGTCTAAAGGTGATGGTTAAAACCTTCAGGAGGGAGTGTCACAAGGTGTTACAGTCTGAGAGGACCACCATCTATGGAGCTGATGACATGCTGATGGTGCTGCAGCTCGCCATGGCAGAGGTTAATAAGCAGGTAACTATTCATTTTAATTACTCATACAGCCACAATTTGATCCTTCCTTCAAAAATCCTTTATTAGTCCCTTTGCAAACACAAATGTAGAGATATATCTCATTCACACAGTTGTTATGTCTAATAACACACTCACTCAAAGAGCTTTATTCACCTATTTATGCATAACTACACACTTATACACCAACAGCAGCATATAAGGGTGTAAAGAAAGAGATTAAGCACACTGCTGGCCAGTGCATTTATTAATCCAAATGCAGTATTAGCTCTTCTACTGAGGCGAATGATAACCCTATATGTCTTTTTGGGTACTTATTCAGTATTAAGCTGTGCGAGGGATCTCTTTTTGTTGGTCATTTTTTAGCTAAAAACATCCTCAATCAAATCTTGTCAACCTGCAAACAAATTAAAAAGGTAATATATTATTAATAAAAGAGGAATAATGTCACATATGAGTTATGAGTAGTCCTGTCCATCCCCTGTATGAGCCTAATTCTCATTGTCATTGTACAGTTCAGTCAAATCAGGCTGACCATCATCACATCTATTACTGATGACATTACCGCAGATTTCCGGCTGAGACCGCTCACAGCCCATTTTTGGATTGTGGAAGAAGGTTGTTCTGCCTTTGAACTGATTGGTTCCAGGCCGTCTGTAATCGTGGCCGCTGCTTTCACTGTTTTCTCTCTTCCTGTGACAGCACGGTGGAGAGTTCAAAGTGGCTCTGAGTGATGTCCTGATGGCCTGGAAACACTTACTGTTAGACAAACTTCACCTGCCACCCCCCAGCTTTGCACGCTTGGAGAACTATGATCTCATCCTTGAAGCATACAAAGCCTTCCTGAAGCGCTCCAACACTGTGGACCTGGTTGATATCCTCTCCATGTACAAACAGCTGGGACTTGAAGACTTGGACCTGGGGGAGCCTGTGAGCCCGGTGAGCAGGAGCCGGTTGAAATCAGACTGATGATGCTGATGTGGGGTGGGATAATCAGATTGACTACTGGGGTTGAGATTGTGTGATTTATCTCTTGACTTGTTTTATTCTTTTGCCAAGATCCAGCTGTTCGAGTTCTTATCAGGCAGCATGGAGGTCTCAGAGCTGCCAGACTCCTCAGTCCCGTCCACGCCGTCTGGTAAAAGCAGGCCTTGCAGCTCACAGGTAGGCCCGGTCCTGCTTTCATACACCAATAAAAACCGCAACTTATTTCATAAACCACACCAGAAATCCCTCCTCCTCGTTGCCCTCTACCCCCATACAAAGTTTTTTTTTCCTTTTTTGGGGAAAATGAAATGCTTTTTTCTCCCACTGGCAATATTCCATGCATTTACTTTCCCAGTATTCACCGTACTTAATTTCTGTCTGGAATCCATCCTGCGCTTATTGACAGGAACTCTATATCATATCACTTAGATTTAAGAGTGCAATGTGAATTCAATTACCAGGCAGATGTTTAAAATGCAACACAATGTAGGGCTGGACCAGAGCTCCTGTAACGAGAGTCTCTTTCCTCCACTCTTTTCTGTCACTTGTGAATTTATGAGGTTTTTAGTGGAGGTTTGCTGCTGCTGCTCTACCAGTCAGAGTGATGTAACTTTTGGAGTTTAATATGACTGTCAGCTGCTTAGTGTAATTTTTTTTTTTTTTTAACATAAGCTGTTAAGCTACTGTCCCTGTTTGTAGTTTATAAACACAGTCTCGACTGACCTCCAGCTGCAAAGTTTAGCTAAACGAATAGTTTGACATTTTTTGGAAACATGCTGATTTGACTTCTAGTGGAGGTTTAGATGATAACACCACCGCCACACTCATGTCCTTTTGCATCTTAGTTTAACACAGAGCATGTGTGATGGACCAAAATAAAATAATAAAGTAAAAAATATGCTAAATTGTAAGCTTTATATGGCTAGCTCTTAGTCTGTTCCCACCTTTGTGCTAAGCTAACCCGCTGTAGCTTTGTATCAACATGTATTGTGTTTCCCAAATTGTCTTATTGTTGCTTTAATTGATAATTAAGATGTTTTCTGACCAAAAATTTATCATTTTTATGCTCTTTTTGTTATGAAAAGGTGAAAACAGCAGTGAGAAGGGTCTTCTGCTCCTACCTGAATCTGCTTGTGAACACCAAGAACGACATGGCCTTGGCGGTAACTCTCGACGTCCCGAGTCGCAGTCTTGGACGACAAGCATTTACAGACATAAAACATGCTGCATGCAACAGCAACACCTCTCTCTTCTTGGTGAGAAACTCCAACTCTTAGCATGCCCTTAAGCTTTAGCGATTATGAGTTAATACTTAAAATCATTAGAATACCAAAATTAAAATCCACTGTGAAACATCTCTCTTGCTTTTGCAGGCAGTGACATCTTTTGTGAGGGCCATCCAGCTCGGAGGGAAAGGCTACGCTCCAGCTGAGTCTGACCCACTGAGGAAACATGTCAAAGGCCTGTCGGACTTTGTCCAGTTTCTCGACAACCTGGATGAAATATTAGGGGAGACTCCTGACCCAAGGTACACAACGCAGCCTAATCCAGGCTTCCACTCGCTCCCTGTCTTACTGTTGCTTTTGAGGTAATTTTGACAGAATCGGCTCTAAATGTTGGGAGGCAGTTCAAAACTCCAAAAGTGTCTCAGAGTTGCAATTTAAGTAGAGCAGAGGTGAAAGTCTTAAGAGGTCTAGTATGTAGGATTTAGAGGGTCTGTGAGCAGAAATATGAAAATTATATTGTATAAATAAGAATTGTTGTGGTTTTGCTACCTTAAAATGAGCTCTAAATATCTAAAAGATACCTAAAATGCTTTTCTACTTTAGCCCAGAATGGACAAACCAAACACTGTTTTTTGAGTTGGTTTTTGTTCATGTACTCACTATAAAACAGCCAGCACATGATTAGCTTAGCTTAGCATAAAGACAGGAAGCAGGGGGAAACAGCTAGCCTGTCCCTGTTCAAGGTTTTCAAAATGTGCTTACTAGCAGCTCTAAAATAGACACACGTAACAAAACATAAATCTCTTTTGTTTAACTCATCCAAAAAAGTGTAAAAACAACAAGCCGGCTGTTATTAAAGTCATAAAAAGGTCATGAAAATTTAATGGTTACAGCTGTTATTTTCCTTGGTTGCTTTTTTGAAGTAGCTGATCCTACATATACTTATACAAGAAACTTTCCATTTCAAATAATACAAAAGGGCTGATTTAACTTTTATTAGTCTAATCCTCATAAAAAAACATACATCTTCAAATTCTAGAGAAATATCCTGATTAGAGGAATTCCCAGATTCCAGGAAGAGTCGATCATGCTTTAGTCTCTGGCAGCGGCTGAGGCCGAATACAGTGAATCTCCCGACTTGTGACAGAGTGGGATTTTCTTTGAATCGCTTCACTTCTTCCTGCAATTTTGAGTTCAAGCTGAATTCAGTTTCCTCTCTGCTGCGGCCGATTCTCATTAATTGAATTAAATTGTGAAAGCTGGATGGAGATCAGCTCTGTGTGTGAGGGCTTCTGCTTCTGCTTCTGCTGCTGCTGCTGCTGGTTGGAGCTTTTCCAGCAGGGTGTATCCGCCTGGCAGACACCTGTGCACCGAAATCACACCTGCAATCATAAAAAAATCCACCTGTCCCTTTTGCAGCTCGTTTTTTAATCCCCCTCAGATACATGTAATGACTCCCATCTAAGCTGCTCATGATAACATTTGGATTGCTAAAGCATGTTCATCTTTGCGACATCAAAGCCTGTCTCTGTTAAATAACTCGCTCCCTGTTTGAGGCTCTCACTTTGATGAATTATCATCAAACCTCGAGCTCCACAGATCATTCTGCATACCATTACAGATTATTTTGCATGTCAAAGCATTTGGCACCACAACAGAAGTGGTTATCAGAAATGATTTAGCCGTTCAGTCATGTGAGGGTCGAGCTTTGAGGTGAAGCCGTCGAAGGCGCCCTTTGTAGCCGTCCCAGTAGCGACGTTCGCTTCACTCAGCCGAGCCATAACAACACATTGTGATGTTTGTGTAGTAGTGGATTCGACTCACGCTGCTCTTCTGAGGGTTCTCAGTTCATGCAGGCTGATGAGAGCGCTCCACGTCTGATGAGACACTGATGAACTCGGCCAACATGTGTCTTTCAACAGGCAGTGCCTTTACGCTCTCTGCGGAGTACTGTATTTCCTCATACAAACACCTTCTATGAGGAGTTCAGGGCCCCTTGTTCACTGAACATCTGTTTTCCCAAATGATTCTGTTACTGAGCCGGGTCAGGGTTGGACCACCGCCTCTCCACCTTACTGCGATCTTTTTCTCGCATGCTTTAGTGCACTTGACTGTTAGAAAACCCTACAGAAGTGATATGTTGCTATGATTTTTGGACATGCGGCGCAGACGGTGTGTGAGCATGCACACACACCAAAAAAAAAAAAAAAACCCAAGAAAAAACAAAGAGGAAAATCCTGGAATCCTGGAGTTTCTCTGCTGACAGTCCATCAGTGAGAGCAGTGACAGTGCCCAGGGTGACTTTAACAGGGATTTGGAGTATATTTTCTGCTTCATAACTGTTAACATTGGCAAAGCTGCCTTACAGTGAAATAAAGCTCAACTGGATGTTAACACTGAAACAATTACTCTGAGCCCTTAAAGTCAGTGTCCAATTAATTGAAAGTGAAGCTGCAGTATATCTTTTGAAGACATTCAGGCGAAGTCCCGGGCTTTTCTGGGTTTTCCAGTTTTAGGAGAGAGTTATTCATGTTGGCAAATATTGGCTGAACTCTTGAACACTATTAATTCCATCCAGATGAAAACCTGTATGTGTGTGTGTGTCTGTCTGTGTGTCTGTCTGTGTGTGTGTGTGTGTGTGTGTGTGTGTGTGTGTGTTCTGCAAAAGAAAAGACTGTTGCTTTCCAAAACAAATTCAGTTTTTTTAAAGTTTTTTTCTCTGTCTTCAGCACAACACGGCTCCCTCGGCAGATGTCATTGTGACTGTCACTTGTGGTTTCGTTCTCAGTGTGTGTGGAGCTCGGCTGGTGGCCGCCGTCAGGGCAGCGCTGGTGAAGGGACGCAGCAGCGGAGACGCAGTTCACGCCGCAGCTGAAGAGACGACAAAGGAGCTGAAAGAGAGGATCTGCCAGCTACATCAAGTCCAGAAACAGAGCGCTAATGGAGGCGTAACGGGGATAAGCCCTGCCAGGGTAATGTATAACCTCTGCTCTCCAGCCAGCCAGCCAGCCAGCCAGCCAGCCACAGCTCTGGCTTTTGTGTCCCTACATTCATGCAAACCCCACTTTATCTTCTTTAACAGTGAGCTGACAGTCCACTGATTTGTGTGATTTGTGTTGCTGTTCTCCCCCCCACACACACCAGCCAAAGGCGTACGCAGTCAATCATGCCACCGCGTACGGAGGTCGGGACACTGTGAAGGTGCTGATGGCTCTGCTGGACGAGGAGGCGACGACTCCTCCGTGTCAGAACAAGGCAGAGCTGCTGTCCGAGGACCAGCCCGTCCTCAGTGGAGCTGAAGGGACCTCCTGCATCCTCTCGCTGTTCAGGTCAGCATGAACTGTCACTTAGAACAAGCCAGGCTGAGTATTTCATACAGTGAGCATGTTTTTCAGGTTTTATGCAGATTTGTAGCATGTTAGCTTTGGCTCTTAAATAAAAGATCTCTACAACTTTTGAATGGATTGCCACGACACTTTGTGCAGATGTTCAGACATTCATGATCCTCAGATGATGAATGCTGTTGACTATATTATCTCTGACATTTCCTCTGGCGCCACCATGAGGCTGACATTTGTAGTTTTGAGTGAAATGTCTCAACTTTTCTAAGTTTGCAGAGAAGTTTCACACCTCCCGAAAGATTAATTGTTAAAACTCTGGAGGTCTCCTAGCTCCTCCTCTAGCGCCATCATCAGGTCAGAGTTTAAATTAGTCCAATTTCTTGGTTTGTTAGTAATCACTTACAAAATCTATGATATTCCCCTCCACCTTAGCTTTTGTGTTTTGCGTTCATCAGCAAATGTTAAACATGCTAACACACTAATTTGAGATATCAAATATGCATAATAAGCATTGTTGTTGAGAGCTTTTTTTGCCATGCTAGCATTTAGCAAAAAGCACTGCTCCTCCTAACTTCAGAGAACTGCCAACACGTCTGTAGACTCATAAACTAACACATATTTATGTTTTGAAATCATCAGTCAATCAATTAAAAGAGAATTAGTCAACTTTTTTGATCCATTAATCATTTAATTCCTTTATGAATTTCTAACTGCTGTCACTTTTTCCATTTCACTGTTGTCTGACTTGACATTTTACACGCTGTAATGATTAATTGGTGAAAAGCAACGAAAAAAAATCAATCAGTTATGACTTAAATGTTAACTGTAACCACAGAGTGGTGAGTCAAAGCTCGCTGCGGCACAAACATGACTCCTCGAACAGAAGGTCAAAACCTGCAATTACTGTCTTTTCATAATTACTGAGCCTGTTCTGCCTGTAGCTCGCCTATCACAGCGGAGTGAAAGAAACACGTGCTGAGTAGAAACAATATTGTTTTTACCACTCTGTTCATTACACATAACACACACACACACACACGTACACACACACCTCTTGTGCTGCACTGTAATGGCAATCCGTAAACAGTCGAATCTGACCGGTCTTAAATTAAGCTAATACTTTGTCACATCCTTCAGGGGTCAAGTAAACACCAGTAAATTAAGAGCTTTGAATCAGGTTTGAGCGTTTTCACTACCACAGCGTTCAGAGTGGGAAAGCCCCTGAAACAGCAATTAGACCAACATGAGACTCTACAACTCTCTACTAAAACCATATGGAGGAAAATCCTCCCACACCACACTGGAACAATTTCTCTGGTCAAACATCTGAAATAAAAATAATAATCTAAAAAAACAGCCACTGGCTGTGGTCATGGGGGGAACCTACATTATGTCTGAGGTGGATGACATTAAATGGCTGATGTCCAACTTATTGCAAAAGCCCAACATCAGCTCAGTCTGACACGAGTGAAAACATCTCTCACATGTTGCGTAAAGCTGCAATAAAGAGAGAGTGTTTTTAAAAAAGCGGTGGGTAGATTTCTTGGTTAGTGTGACCATGTAACCTTCTAGCTTTTCTAATTTATAAACCTCTTGTCTTTGCCTCTCGTTGTGGCTCGCCCCTCAGATCCCCTGAAGTGTCTACTGGATGTTCTCCAGAACCTCTAAGGAACCGAGTCCAGAGCCGGCTAGATCTGCTCAAACCCAAGGTAACGTGGGCCCCTTCATCCAAGAGCCCCAAATCCAAACCATCAGTTACTTCAAATTGAATCAGATGTACAAACATTGAAAATAATGTCTTTACATCCTGTAATTTCTCCCTGGTATTATTTATTTTCTTAGCTGAAGCGCACATCTTAACTGACTTCCACCGTTCCCGTTTGCACAGCTGTGTTTTAGCTCTTAGTGTTGGTTTGAGGGTGCCGTTTAAAATCCGTGGCATAAAACGACTTATTCGTGGGGGATTCAAACCATTAACCAATCCTGATGATACGTTATCCTATTGTCAGGGCTCGGGTCCATTTGCTTACAGTGCACAATGCAACATGCTGCGTATCGGGTATCGATATCTCCTCCTCCCCTTCTCCCCCCGACCTGTGAGCTCAGCTTTTTCTGGCTTTTTTTCACCTTGATGTCTGTTTTTCTGGCTTCAGTGTGAAAGAATTTGTCTCATTATGAAAAAACAGCCACTGTTTTGAGTTTTGAGTAAGTAGATGAAACTATTTCTCTCTTGATTGATCACTATTAATAATCTTACACACACCAGCAGAAAGTAACATAGCATGTTTACTCAAGTACAGTGCAAAGTACCATTTAAAAGTATTTGTACTCGAGTATTTAAATGCACTTCTGGCCTGATTCAGAGTCTTTTTTTTAAGGCCAATGAGTAAAAACACAATGTAAACAGGCTGATAAGAGTTGCGAAACACCTGAATTTTTGACCAGATCTCTCCTCTGTGGCAGCCAAGATGCATTATGGGTAATACAGGCAACAGGACTGACATGCATGTAATATAAAATACCAAATCTATGGCTGCTCATCTGCTGTGATCAGCTGATTTATCAATGTCAGGGGTTTTTTTTACTGCCAAATATCAGAATTATTGGTTTTAATAATCTATCAGTATGATTTATAATGTGACTCTAGTGGCTCTCCTTCATGAAATTCACAGATGATACTTTTATGACTTTACTGCAATTAAATTTGCACGCAGGACTTTTAATTTTAGCAGAATATTATTACAGTGTGACATTACAACCTTCACGTTTGCTTCGTCCACCACTGCTTACCCTCCATAACTGCTGAGTCACCCAAAAAAACACTGACCAGCGTTAGATATGAATGTGTTTTTGTTTTGTTTTTGTTTTTTGTTTTTTTACATCGAGCAGCTCCACTGTGTGTACTCCTGTTCAACATGTATGCTAAACACATTTTGTGAAATGGCTCCTTTATTTGATTGCGCTAGCAGATGTCATTTTAGCTCCCCACAATCTGGCTGCCTTCCTGTTTGAGTGCGCTGTAATGGTCCCTGGGCAGCTCACCGCTTCCTGAACTCAGCGAGCGGAAGCTTTCTGCATCAATTTCACTTTGAAGATGCCATATCAGTCGCGTAATTCGACTAGCAAGGGAAACTTGAAAGGTTATTGTTTCCTGTTGTCTGCTGAATGACTTTATCCCAGACTTCTCCAGCAGTTTCATCATGCACTGACGTCAACTGGCACACACAGAGATGGACAGATTTAGTTTCTGCTCTTGGGACGTTTCCAAATCTCTTTTTCAGTGCCACAGACGATCCAAACATTGAAAAAACTTGACCAAAGCTCAATTTACTGTTCCCTCTCTGTGACGTCAGTGTCGATGTTTGTGCACAGATACATTTTTAATTGCACTGTAATACTGCAGCATGTGCATTTTATCTCAGGGTGATTGTTTCACCCTCCGATGGGGACGATGGTAACGACGCACCTGTTGCTCGTTCTCACTTTTATCACCTCCGTGTGAGAACACATGTCAAAACATAAAGCTGCAGAAATTGCTTGCACCTGCCTTTGGAAGTACCATCAGGAAATGTCTTGGTCAGGTGTCTCCGGCATCGTGTCAGGCAGCGTGCAGAGGGTATTTCAGGACAGCCATCTTCAAGAGGAATAAGGGCCGTCTGACCCCACACGGTGCCACGTTGGGCTCCCACCTGTTGTAATTGGGTCAGATGTTCTCCATCAGTCGTAGTTTGGCCTTTCATCCCCTCTCATTGTGCTTCAGATATGTTTTATTAGCATGCAAACAGGGCAGCATACATTTTTAGCTTCATTAGTGACAGAAGTGTGCCACATATTCGTAGGGTTACTGCTGTTTTTGGTGCTTGTCGAAGTAGTTTGTCTGAAAAGCACAAAGGCTTTGATCCCTTTGTTCCTCACCGACCCACCCAGCTTTGCTCGCCGTATTTTTCTCGTCCGACCGCGGCCCACTGGCCTGAAGGGTGAAATCCTTGGATTGTGATAATCCCAAGCAGGAGTAGATCAAACAGTGGATGAAAAGCTGTGGATCTGTGAGCCCCGGGGCGAGGATTGAAGTCTTCACCATCATTCACTTTGTTGTAACTAACGAGGTTGTCCGAAAAGGCTTTTAATGAGGCGCTGCTCTGCCGTCTTAGACATGTAGTTGTGATAAGATTTAGGAAAAGTGGTGAGAAGTCGGGCTAACGTGTGATTCACTTCATCAATGACTAAGGCAATCATTAAGCAACCTGTAATCCATTTATAAAGTCATTTAGTCAGAAAAATACAAATCAAGCATCAAGAAAATTTGATTTGAAACACTGTTAGTAAAGTCTTGCTTGCTCTCATTTGATTTTTGTGTTTAAAACTAAAAGGTAAAAGCCAGAAATTTTTATTTGAAAGTCAGAAATCTTGACCATCAGCCCTGAGAACTTCAGTAATCTTCTGATTTTTTATGTAGCGCCCCCATGAGGTCAAAGTTTTAATGCATCCAGTGAAATGCGTTTGTACAAACACAATCATGATTCTCAGATAATGCAACCAAATGACTTTTATGGCCCCTTTTTTTCCTCTCTAGCACCACCACAAGGTTCTGATAGGTAAAATCTTTTAGTAAAATGTCTCACATACTATTGGATGGATTACCATTGAACAAAGTACACATTGATGTCTGACAACCTGCAAAAACATTCCCATCATCCTCAGTTGTGCTTTATGTTTGGTGCTATTTGTTGCTGATCTTTTGTCACATTTAATGCAAACATGCTAACTCTTAGCATTAAGCTACTGTTCTTTAACAAAGCTTTACAGAGCAGCAAGCATGGTTAAAAAAAATGGGACTACCCTCTCTCTTGTTGAGCTGTTAAAATGTGCAAATGTTTTATTTTTGAAGCTTTTTCATTCTAAATTTAAGTTAGAAAGTTTGTTTTGAAAGCCAGAATCTTAGTCCACCTGCCCTCACTGATCATTCTGTGTGTCACTTAATCATATCAGTTAAGTTTAAGGGGTTTTTTCTGTTTATTTCAGCCCAAAGACAGAGTCATTCGATCCCAGTTTGCCTGCACATACAAAGATGAAGAGCTGCCACTCAACCGTGTGCTGGAGTTCCCAAGCTCCAGTCAGATCCCTACCTGCATGCACCCAGCACCCAAACCCAAAAACATCCCAGCTGTGGATGAGGAGTGCAGCTCTGATGTGGAGGAGACGACCACAGGTACAGATTTAAACCTTAATTTCATCAAGGAGCCTTAAATAAGCCTCGCTGCATGTGTAGAGAAGCTAAAAATGTCAGCACAAGCGGTGCAGCGTTCTCTTTCTGCCCAGAATGTGTTTTTTGTTTCCTCTGACGCCACACAGCTGGACGGAGGCCCGAGCACGCCTTCTCAGCTCCAGCTGTGAACCCTTCCTCGTCCCAGCCCTCAGACTGGTCCTCACCATCAGCCGTTAAATGAATCCCATTTCTATAAAACCTGCTCACACCCACATCTGTAGTAAAAAAAACAAAAAGCACACACACACACCCCCACACCCCCACTTACATACTTTTTTTTTTTTTTTTTTTTTGCTCATTTCCCCCCTCTGTCTTTTGTTCCGTGGGAATTCGGGCTTGGCTCCAACAGGTTAAATGGCAAATGTTAAATTTCAGCTTCATAGAATAAACATACAGCCTGCTTCGACTAGCAGCTAACGTCAGCAATTTCGTCACAAACATTTTCCCTTTTTCTTTTTCTATAAGCTTGTCACACTTGCTTTTTGCTTTGTTTCATTCTTTCCAGCCAAGTCTAGCTCTGAATGTCCAAATAAGGAGCAGAGCGGCGTGCAGCAGGGGGCTGCTCTCGGGCAAAGAAGTGGAAATGCCCAAAACAGAAGTGCAGGCCCGGGCGGCAGAAAGAAAACTGGCATTCAGAGCGAGAGCGGCAAGAGGAAACAGGTGGATTCTGACCAACATGGAGGGTCAGAAAATGAGCCTCTGCGGAAGAAACAGCCGGTCTCAGTCAAAATGCCTGGCAGGACTGTCAGCAAGGCCTCGAGTAAGAAGAAGCTGATAGCCGGACAGGGAAAGCTAACCAGCTTCTTTAGAGTTTAACAGTTGTTTGTACTGGTTTTTATGATGGAACAGTGGATGAACTTTTTTTTTTCCACACAGCAGCTGAGTGTTTTACAGCTGCTTTCTCTCCCTGACAAGTCTTGTGCAGTTTGTTTGTGTTCCAGTTAAGACTTATTTTCAGTCTCAGTCAATCTGTTAACTGTTATTTAAATTAATGTGTTGACTCTAGCTTGACATTTTGGGAAATACACTCATTTGCTTTCTTGCTTGGAGAAAGTCCACGTCACTCTCTGAAAAAAAGATGGTGGAAGGAAAGTGAAAAACTCCGAATGACTTATCAACTTCAGTAGCTTATTATGTTAACATAAGTAATTGATTTGTCATCAGGTGGCGTTTTTACCCTTTTAGCAGAGTGGAAAATGTGTCTGACTTCAGTGTTAATTGATTTATTTCACAGTAGATCACTGGGAGTCTTGATTCGGTCACTACTTTCTCTCATTAAGACAAATGTACAATCACTCATGTAGATTATTTAACCTGTAAAAATTCCATAATGAAATTAGCTGTAAATATGATGCAAACTTTGACTTTTTATTAAACTTTTATTTTCTATTACATGAACTTGAACTCTCATTTTCTACAAGGAAATATCTTTCAGTTTAACAAGTATAATGAACATATTTTTACAGCACAACCAAGGGGGGGACATTTACAGACGCACCTCCCAGCATGGTCTGTACACTCGTCCTATCATACATCGCAGCACTGGAAGGAATAAAAGAAGGAAAGAGAAGGTGACTTGCATTTGTAAACCAATAAAAGTCCTGTATGATATCAGAATCCACTGTTTTAATCAGATAAGATCGAACTGATACGTTGATTTTTAATACAGACAAGTTTGTTGATACATACTGTCGAGGTCGGTGTCCCTGCGATCCATTTTAAAACTCTGCTCAGCAGAGTTGTGGCCCAAGCTCTGGTCCGCAAGCAGGGGAAGGCTACGAGCGAAGGCCGCGTTCAGTCCACGAACGCCGTGTCTCTTCAGCCTCATGTCCTGAAACACAGTATTGATCGGTGATTACATGTGACACCCGTTGAGACCACACAGACGTTTCCATGCTGCAGGAGCTGAACTCTGCTTGCAGAAAATTTCCAAACAGCTTTCAAAGGTGATCTTTTTCACTCGCAACACAGGTGTTGGATCTGTCTTTAGCAGCTGATCCAAGCCACAGGAACCCCAAATGGAAGAAATGTGTTTCCCCCGTTTTTACTACATCACAGTGGCCCGTTTTCTTCCACTGCCCCCGTTCACCCAGATGGCTTTGTTCTCTCCATCATGGCTGCCTGTTCCCCATTACCGCAGAGATAACCACCATGTTCATGACACACAAGAGACGCAGCCGCCAGATAAACTCTTTACACATCGCAGCCAAATGTTTGAGGGGAGCACAGATATATCATCATTCTTCCCACAGTGATTCTAATAAATCTTTATAGGCTTGTGATCATTTGACCTTTTCAGCTAATAGTATTTCCCGGTTTTCCAATGCTGCTGTAAAAGATTTTCATAGAAGTGTATGAAATATTGACTTAACAGTAGACAAGAGGCTGGTGACCAATTGAAAGGGGTCAAATGTTCAGGCACAGGATGGAGATAATGTGCTCTTTGTTGTTGTTGAACTATGCTAAGCTGTGGTTGTTTATAGAAAGAAATCTCATACAATGAATAGTTATGATGCATGACTGTCATTGGCAGAGTTCAGTGACTCGCAAACAGAGACTAGCCAGATACATTCATGTGGGACAAATGAAATAAGAATAATCCGAACGGCTGGTAACTTTGGACTGAATTCATTTGTTGTTCAACTTAAAAAACGTGAAAGAGTTTGTTCATCCAGATAAAAAAAAAGATGCCCAGATGCAGCTTAAGGAAACTTAAGAAAGCAAATTTTACGTGCCAAGTTCTTGTGAACTTTACAGAAGAGTAATGGAAAGCATTATGACTGGAAACATCGAAAAACGCTGCACAGCCCAGGACAGCGAGGCTCTGCGGCGAGTGATTAAAAAAAAACGCCCAGAACATCATCAGCATCCACCTACCGAGCATCAGTGATATCGCTGAGGCGAGACGACACCCACACCAGCCTGTCCTCCCTCCTGTCGGCTGGATGGAGATATATAAGTATCTGCTGCTGCACCACCAGATTACAGGACAGTTTTTGCATAATATTATGTTTTTTTAAGGGGAAACCGAATCACGTTTTTGTTGAATCTTGAAAAATTCCATTAACAAATTTGACAGCAACGTCTCCATCCAGATGTTATCGCCCTGGGTGATAAACAGAACGTGCCACCAGCAGCTTTTAAAGAGACATTTTACTTCTTAAGAATTTTTTTTTCTACATTTTATTATAGAGTGTAACAGGCATAATGTTTATGTAGAAGGGACCTTGATAATAACTCAACACACTCAACCTTGATATGTGTAAAAGGGCGATGAATCCTCAAGGGCAAAGCTCTAAAATCATGAGCTGGCCAGCGGTCCAATCAAATTATTTATTCATGCACTGACATTTTGGACATTTTTGAATGCCAAAAATTCCCATTCTTTATCTGCACACTTTAATGACTTCTGGCATCGCTGAGGATTTCTCATTGTTCCGTTATTTGTGATATTAAGAGTAATGTTCAGGGAGATGTTGCAAGCTCCGTTTGACAGTTATTGTTTTGAATATGGAACCTCCTATTGGCCACATCTTTGCGCTTCATCATATAGCTCATCTATTGTTGCCAGTTGGCGCAGCTTGAGGAAAGGTCTCTGCCAAAAACGTTCTTCCTGAATAAATAATAAAACTGGAGTGGTGTCCAGCTCGTGATTTTTTGATTTTTGCTCTAGAGGCTTCTGCACCCTTCTACACGTATCAAGGTTAAGTGCATTGATTTATTGTTAAGCTCAAAGTATTGAAAAACCGGATTATAATACAGCATAATGGGCATATTGTTCCTGGAAAGACCTGCTAGTCCTTAATTTTTGAATTTAAAGACCTCACTGGCAGCGGTACTTTATATCTAAAACAGTCTCAGTGAAGACTGTTTACATTAAAATCTGTGGATTAGGACATCCATAAATGTCATTTTTCAATGCTGTGGCCACCACCAGTGAAATTCAATTTATGTCCACTCTGTTGTGGTGGAAGCAGAAATCTTAGGACTTGTTTATCCTAAAACCTTGAGCTACAGCTTTCTGCATGACTGGATATAACAGAGGTTTGTAAGAAAATGTTTTGATTTTCCTTCCAAATCTTTTCTTTAGAAATCCTTCTTACAATTGCAACACAACACTTACTGAGACGATGACGACTTTAGGCCTTCCATCTTCATCCCTCACGTTGTTGTCCAGCACAGGGATTCGTCTGAACGCAGGAGGAACCACAGCCAGCTCAGTCATGGACTCATCCCCCTGCAACAAACCAAGGCCATCTTGTTCTGTTACAACATCTTCTCCTTTAGTTGCAGGCATTGCTACGATGACTAAGTGGCTGCTCAACTCGGAAAACAGCACTAGAGTATACAGGAAAGAGTAGACAGAGATCATTGTATCTACACTTTTTAGCTCTACAGTCCTTGACTGATATCTTCTCACCTAACAACTGCTGTGACTGGGCTCTCAGCCATCTTTTATAGTCAGATAGAGGACATTTTGCTGACAACGTTGAGCTCAGATTTAAGAAACGTCATGCCGCCTGCAGGTGTATGTCTGTATCAAAGGCGGCAGGTCACAAGAAGCTGAAAAGGTCACAGAAAATGTGCTGTAGTACCCTTGAAAGGTGTTTTTTTCTTAAAGAAAAGGTAGAATAGCTCTATTATGTTTGTTTAGACATGTGATGAATTCAAATAGATAATGAGGTGACACATGGAGGATTGTTATTTCCACCACCGAGTGGCATCAAGAGGGCTGACAAGAGGTCAAAGGGTAGGAATTAAATTAGGATTTTTTTCCTTTAAAATACACATGCTGAAATGAACCCAGCAGGTAGCAGAACAAAGACTGACCCGACCGCGTGAAAGCATACATCGGCTTGTCACAGTGAGTCATTCTCTCTGAAAGGCTGCACATGGTTGAGAAAAATCCAATAATGAGTCATGAACAAAGGTCAGTAGCATGTAAGACATTCTCCAGCACGTTGACACTAGCGAGGCTAATGACGACAGGCTACTGCATTAAATGATGACTGCTATTTCCAGGAAACGGTTCAACATTTTGAGTAATACCCTTATTCGTGTTCTTGCTGAGGGTCAGATAAGAAGATCAGCTCCACTCTTACGTCTCGTCTGAGTGCTAAATGTGAAATCAAAACCTGCAGACGTTAGCTTAGCGTAAAGACAGGAAACAGGGGAATTAGCTAGACTTGTTCTGTTACAAAAAAATGCACCTCTAAAGCTCACAATTTAGCACATCATAACTTGTTTCCTGGACTCTTCATTGAGTCTGAAAGTGAATGTGTCAAGCTAAGAGTCTGACCTTAACGTTGCTAGCTAGCCTAGCTCATCGTTAGCTCTAACACAGCTCATTAAACTACTTCCGGTCTCTGTCCTTGTTGCATTTAACAAATCAGTGTGTCATAATCTTCCCTGGATGTTTGCAGACATTTCTATCTGAAGCAGGTTTGTCTGTTTATGTTCAACTAACCAGCCTCTCCACGTCACTGCCGCTGTAGCTGTGTCTGCTGGTAAGCTAGCTGTTAGCTTCCCTTGTTATCTGTCTTCGTCGCTGTCCTTCAGTTTTTAAAACAGTGAATATTTACAGGTTGTGGTTCGTGGGTGCAAAATAAACCCCTCAAAGTAACAATTTCTTTTGTTTTTAAGGGTGTTTTGTGGCATCTTACGTTCTTGCACAGCCTCTCAACTTAATTCGGATGTCCATCTTTCTTCCTCTGCTTTCAGGAGAAACCAGCAGCTTAGATGACTTAACCACAACACATCAGCGCCCCCTTGTGTATTGTCACTAGGCCCCTGTATCTCTTAGCTTGAAAATCACCTATGCCTAGAACATATCTGTCATAATACTGACACAAGACTCTAAATAAAGCTTGTTTATGGTTTATTTTGCTTAATTAGCCATGCTAGCATTATGGTATATAGGGCAATGTCAAAACAAACAAGATTACCATCAGCCTCAGTTAATTAGCAAATGCTAGCATGCTAACCCAAGAGGATGAACGTAGCATCATTACACTTGCTAAACATCAACATGTTAGTTTTCTCATTCTGGTCATATTAGCATGCTAATGTTAGCATTTGTCTCAAAACATTACTGTGCCTGTACAGCCTGAGAGAGCTCCTACAAATGTTAATTCTTCTTTCTTACACTGTGGTTTCCATTCGGATTAAACAAACTAGATATAATGTGTTAATTAGTGAGCTTCAGAGATGCCGGTAGGCAGGTTCGACTCCCTTTGAACTGAGCCAGACTAGCTGTTTCCCCTGTTTTTCTAAGTCTCAATGCAATGTTGAGTTAACAGAGTGATGGATGTAGCCTCATATTTAGTTTACAGATATGAGTGGTATCAATCCTCTCATCTGACTCTTGACAAGAGAGCGAATAAACGTATTTTCAGAAACGTCAAACTATTCATTTAAAGGAGAATTCGATACGCCTCAGCTCTGTGATCAAGCCTTGGGAACGTTTGATCGACAAGCACACACACTAAGGTGGCGATCATCAGTTGATGATAAAAGGCGGAGGCAAGCAAAAACCAGAGGGCCCTCATGTTGACATAGCTCCTCGCAGGCTTCTTCTCAGCTCAAATGGCTTACCTTATTAACATCACAGGAGCCGTAGCACAGAGGATGGAGAACCAGGACATGAATAATAGCTATTGAACTCAGCTGAAGTGATTTTACTTGGAGCAGTCAGCCTTCATTTTGTAAGTATTATTGTTGGAGGGCGAGGACTTCTACTGAAGGACTGAACTTGTCCGCAGGGGCATGGCCGTTCCAGCAGAAGCACAACTGAACTTGTGAGCTTCATGCTCTGTTGTTGTAACCTTTCTCGCTCTCTCTCTCTTTCTGATAATCTCTCCCTCCCTTTTCCCATATTTCTCCTAATACAGGCTGTATTAATGCACTGATATAGACAGTAGACACACTGCAAATCAGTGTAAGTCCACCTAATCCAAAGCTTCTGGCCTCTATCAGCCTCCTTGGCATTTGCTGCGAAGATTCAACGAACTCTGAGCTGTGGTGAAAAGTCTTTACTTTGTAGCTGTGATTTTTCTCTGTTTTGAATTGCTAAGAAATCATTAACATAATTCTCTAACAACGAGCATTAGCAAAAAAAAAAAAAAAAAAAAAAGCCAAATAATCTTATGAGCGCCAGATGTGACTCAGTGGGTATCCATGAACATTATTTACTAAATCATTATGTTTCCACAACACAGCTGGTTAAATCTTCAACAGATGCCAGTAAAGTTTATTCAACTACTGCCTGCGCTGTGGCTGATTTATAGCACGTCCTGTTTGTAAGCAGCTGTAATTGTGTCCAGGTTTAATTCAGCCTTGTGCATGGTTTAAATTTTGAACTCAAGGAAGCTGCGGAGTAGTTTTTTCATCAGCTCTGTCAGCTGCTTGCATCACCTGTCAGATGCCGGAGCAATATTTCAATCACACCGCCTACAGCTTTGTGTGTAAAGAGACCTCAGAAGTCTGGGCCCTATGACATCAGTAGCAGCATTGTTTTATAATCCTTTGAGGGCCAACACATAATTTCCTCGTCCTGTATTAACACGCCGTCTTTCATCACCAACACTTGTCTCCTAACAGAAAATATAAAGGATAGAGGAAGAAACACTGTCGCAGCAGAGGTGAAACAGCTCCGGTTCCAGGGAAATGCGATGCGCCGATGCTCCGCGCGTGATGTTTGATATCTGTGTGTGTTTTGTGCTGCAGAGGCTCGGGTCGTGCCAGAGGCCGGCGTGCGTCATTCAGCAGAGATGCGGGTGCAAAGAGGAGGGGGCTGGGGGGCCGCATTTTGGGCAGGATTTTTTTGTTGCCCAGAGAACAGACCATGGTTTCCTGGAACAATGCAGCTGATGAGAGTCTCTCCAAGGAAAATAAGGCTCTGACATCATGGGTTCTTAAAGCACACAGCTGAGCCAACACTCTCTCCTGCTATAATCAAGCCTCAGTGAATTTCCACTGTCGATTGAAATCGAGAAAGAGGGAGAATCTCCTCCAATGGTTTAGACACTTCTTCTTCTTCTTCTTTTTTTTTTTTTAACACACATGCTTTAATCTAACTGCTAACATTCCTGTTGTAGCCATGAGGCTCGCAGTGCACTTGTTGGACTCTTGTGTCTCCATTTCCCTTTACATCTGGCCTTGGCTCACCATGACAATAAAATGTGACACAAGGCCACTTGTAAATTTGTCATGATCGACTCATCACCAGCCAAGACTGGATGCTAGCCTCGGGATATGAGAATATTTGGGATTAGAGACAACAAATGCTGAGTTGACTATAGTTAAATCCAGCAGAGAAAGATCCTGTGTGTCCAATTGGAAAGAAACTGAATGGTTGAAGACTGATGAGGCCTTTCAACCACTTTGCCTGTAAAACAACCAGTAGAATAAGTAGTAAAAATTGGTGAGTATATGAAAACAGACCACAAAGTCATTCAAAAGACAATTGTGTGTTCAAGATGAAGAGTTAAGAGTTTGGATGGCTTATGTTTCAAGGCTCGGTCCAAAATCTGTGTCCTTAGATGCACTGGATCCCCGAGTTCATTGAAATCAATGGGAACGGACTGTGTTCTTTCCAGAACCATCCTGGTTCTTGAGGTTAATCGAACATCCTTGTGCTGCACTACTTTAGTCACCATGTAGTCCAAAATTAGCACGCAAAAGACAATAAACAGAGCATTTTCAAGACATCCGGACATTCATATTTTATAATAATTAAATCTGGGTGATACTGTGCAGCCGTTTGCACTTTAATTATTGCTTATTAGTTGTGGCTTGGTCCCTGACCAGGCCTCTCTACGCACAATTTCGCTCTGATTTATTTAAACTCTAAACCTTGCAAGCTTGCAGTCTGCAACTGGACCATTAGGGTGAGATAATTGATTCTGTATTAGTCATAGAGACGGATGAAATAACATCCAGGATGGCCAGGACGAACGAGACCTCGCCAATCTTTCCTGCTGCTCCACATTTTGATATCCGCCGTCTGCTGAGCGTCGGCCAGAGAGCCAGTTTATCAAGGTTTGATTGTTGTCCCTACATCCACTTAAAAAAAAATGCTGAGAGTGAGTGAGCGAGAGCTCGGTGCTGTCACTGCTAGCATCCTCCAAAGAGCTGAACATGCAGCTCTGGCTTCAGGGAGCACCACGCCCCGCTCTGTTTGCTTTGGCAGACCCCGTCACCTCTTAGGAAGTATCACTTTGTCTTTCAGCACACACACATAGTATGCTCAGTTTTCATACACAGAGCCTGAAGTTGAGTTACGGCTTCATCTATTGCAGAAATGTATGAAAAGATGTCCACCTTTTCACTGTAACTATCTGCTGTTTATGTGTCTGGATCCACAGGGTTCCTCATAAAAGCCATACAGAGTTTACCAGTGTGATGTTGCGTAATAGAGGAAGTAATATGTTTGCTGGATGATGTTTCCCCGGAGGTTTGTGAGTGTATGTGCATGCTGCATGAAACACTCTCCAGCCATTTCTGTGATGTTGACAAGTGGTTTATTCAGCAGGAATGGTGAACAATTTGTCAGTATTTTTTTTCTACAGAAGGCAATCGAGCACCATAAATAACAGCGCTGTAATCAAACAGTTTCTTGGACAGTGAGCTTCAGGATATGACATTTTCTCATTAAACTCCTCACAGAGCCGTGAATGTCTCACCAACTCGCATGATTTAGGCTTTATTGATTATTTCACACAAGTGACAAACAGACAATTTTGAATGATTTATAGTCACATGATTTGAAATCGGTTGCTGTGGCTTTTCTTCATCGCTGCTTCAAATACACTGAGGGACTTTTTTGTCTGGCTCACTTTGCTATCTGTTACACAAGCTGTATTTCAGGTACCAGAGACAGTGCGTGAAGCGTGTATTGTAGCTGCAGTGCAGTTCGGACGAGGATGATGTCAACTGATAATGATCTGGGTTTGGTTCATGACAATATAATGTTAATGAGGCTTTGTTCTGATTAAAAAGTCTTTGGTTTGTTCTGAATATCTTAAGATCTAAGAGGACCAGATTCGTTCTCCAACCAGCTTCTTTTTCATTGCAGGTCGACTGATAACAGAATTAGTAAGGACTAGACACCAAAGTACACTTTAAAATTCCCATTTTAAAACCTCAATCGTTGCAGGTAAAAACACACTTAATCGTTGAAAATAAGTTTTAATTCAGAGAGCTGCTAATAAATGTTTTAGTCGAAAAAAAAATTAAACAAATCTTGGCTTCTTCTTAAAGCGAGACTATGCAACTTTTGAAAAAAATAAAAATGTTCTTCTTATTTATGAACAACGTAATAGAATACTGTTTCAATCAATTCACTCGGGGGTTTTATCACTACAGCTTTATTTGGTCTGGTGCAACTACTAGCTTTTGCAGGTTAATGTTAGCTAATGTTGGCAAACTTAAAGCAACAATTCAACCTTTGGGGAAATATACTTAATTGTATTGCTGGGAGTCAAATGAGAATTTTGATATCGCACATTTATCTGTACACTAAATACAAAGCTAGAGCCAGAATCCAGTTAGCATAGCCTAGCAGAGGGTTGAAGACAGAAGAACAAATCAAGTGTAACCAACTTGAGGACTGGATATAACAACCTTTAGACTTTTTTAGCAACCTTATTTTTTTAGTTTTATGAAAATTCACATGTTACGAATTCTTTCAAATGCAAATAAGAGCATGATGCCATCTGGTGACTTTTAAGCGAGTGCTAGCTACTGTCTTCCGAACAGAGTTGGGTAACTTGAAACAGCTAGCTTGATTTTGTTCAAAAGGCAAAACAAAAATCTGCCTACATCCATCTTTTAAAAGCCATTCTTTTACACAAACATTTTGTTTATCTAATAAAAATGGCTAACTAATGTTTTAATGTGGTTTTAGGCCAGTTATTAATGGTAGGCTAATTTATGAACTTGAGTGTACTGGTAAGCGAAGCTAACTGGCTGCTAGCCTGGGATTTATATTCAAAAGAATCCGAAAAAGGCATGAAAGTAAAAGGTGAAAAATTAGTTAGATGTTGTGTGAAATTAATATGTAAATATGGCTCTTCTCTACTTGTGCTTCCATTACGTTACATTTTTGAGTGTTGTACATAATAATCTCATTAAATGATCTTGTTTAAAATAATCTAGGGAAATGGAGGCAAATTTCATATCCAATTTAATTACCACTTGTTGCCACAGTGGCCGCTGTTCAGCAAAGGTTACGTAGTCTCGCGTTAAGTGTTTTTAATAATCTATACCTTGGCTTCCAGTGAAGTGCATGTACACACACATCTCAGGACAGACAAAAGCACATCATGAATTTTAACAACTCAATACAATTGGAAGAATACAGTTCACAGTACTTTTGTCAAGTTATTTGGCATAAGGGATCTATATTGAGAAAATAATTCAAAAACAGTAGAAAAAATAGCATTTTGCCTTCTTGGGACCACAACATGTTTTTTTCTTTTTTTTATCTCCATGCATTCACAGATTTCACACAGATACATTTACTCGCTTACACTACTATCTTATTGAAACAGCTTACAAATAAAAACACTATTAAAATGGTGGCCACAAGGCTGTGCAAAAGGGAAGACCTCCAATGTAAGCCCTGCCATCTGTCTGTCTTAGTCATCTCTTGCAAGTAACAAACTACAAAATAGCACCATTATACAGTGGATAGGATTCTTAATACAGTTTTGTTATATGAAACCATCATGTACAATGAATGATAGTAATGCATAGGTTAACATAAATGGGAGTACTGTTTGATTATACACAGGCAGAAGAGGCAGAGCCAGAGATGAGATGTCTTGGGCGGTTTGTGAGATAAAATGATGTAAATCCACATGGAGGCTTGAACAAACAGCTTTAACTGTTAGTCCTCATGCAAGGACTTCTCAGAACTGTTTGTGTGTGCTTTACCCTTGCTCACAGTTACACAACTCTCCTTTACACTGTGGGTGCTTTGTATGCGTGTTTGTATACTGTTAAATGTGTTTGTGTACTGTTAAATGTGTGCCCTATCTCACATCTCAAGGAGGACTTGTCATTTTGATTTGCAATATTTACCAAATCATGTAATCTGTGTGTTTCTTGAGTGGAATTTGGAACGAACGCTGTGGAGTTTTGTTGTCCTCTCGCCATGATGGCAGGAAATGCAGTCCAAGCGACAACTGAAGTAACAAAGTTCTTGGCCTCTCTAAACTAACAAAATACAACAAGCCAAGATCAGTCAATCATTAAACATCACAACTATGTGGCTATTCCCAGAGCCTCTCTGTGTTATTGATTTAAACTTCCATGTTGACAGACTTGGGAACATATTGTAAGTTTTTCAAGAGAGCAATAAAAAGATTTTACTCTAGCTGGATCTTGTAGAGCGCTTATTGACTTGCTGTGACTAAGCTTTTATGACTCGCATATAACCTTGAACACAGGCCTCAAATCAGACTCAAATGTTGATCACTGCTGACTGGATTGTTGACAAAAATCTGATTTGGCAATGGTGGTGACATGTGAAAAGGATGCAGACGACAAACATTTTGCCTGATTGTCGCTATTTGACTTATTCCACTAACTTATGCCAACTGCACTTTGAATCAACTGATTGACCCATTTTTGACAACCAAACAAGCACCATGTGATGAGTGGCCAAAAAACTTTAATTCGATTTAGCTTCTGGTTAATTTCATTCTCTGTTTCTGAAAACAGGACAAAAGCACAGTCTTGTTTTGGAGTACCCACTGTTCCTTAAAATCCCCTCTAATGGTGCTTGATCTGTTGTTAGAGAAGTGTTTGGATTGTAGACTCAGACCTCAGGTTCTCAACACTTCCTGAGGCTTAGGAGGGATTTGGATAGGACTTAAACCTTCAAGGGACTCCACTTAGACAGAAGAACACTGCCTTCAGTCAATGAGAAGCAGGGATTTGACTTGGGCTCAGGGTAAAATAACTACAACAACGTTAAAAGTCTGATAATGAACCACCTGGTCTTTGTGCTTTAAAGCAAACCTTGGTTTAACTCAATATCCTCAGTAATGCATGGTGCATGAAAGCAAACTCTGAAGGTAAGAAGATCAGATTTTTTTTTTTTTTATGGGGTAGTAACTGTTATATGTGACCGGTGACAAGGTATCCTGTCTTACCAAAAGAGTAAATGAATCCACTCTCTCAGAGTAAAAGGATTTACCTCCGTAAAGTTCAAGGGACAGGATGGACCACTCATTCTCAAACACAGCCTGCCGCTCTCTGATTGGCTGAAGCCCAGATCCAGTCCCCCCTTTCCTGGAGCCAGGGGATGCTGCAGCTCACACATGGAGGTATAATAAGCTCTTGTTCGTGTCTCAGCAGCTAAACTAGTCTGTTACATTGCATTAACAAAGAATTCCTCCCGATATGGAATGGTGCAGTGTATAAAATAATCACAAGATCCCTCATCATACCCTTAAACACCACCTAGCTCTCAGGTTTCAATCATTTAGAAGAGCTTTTCGGACCATTGATAGCCTCCTTTTTGTTTTGTTTTACAGTGAACCATTCCGCAGGGGTACCAGGTAAGGCCACTCCCTTCTCTCTTCCCAAGTTGCTGGGCATTTGTCCATTCGCTCCTTCCCTACATTCTGTAATTTCGGCCCCCCGTGTTGCCTCGACTTGAGTTCTTCTGATGCACTTCCTGCAATAAATGAGAATTATGTTTTAGACAAGTTGCTGAGATAGTGGATAAAGGATGAAGTGTGCAAGCTTTGGGAAACATTCAGGGTCTGAAATCTGACAGCTGCTCTTTGGATGGTTAAGATAAACCTTTGTTAGAAATAATTAAAGTAGAACCAAGACAGCAGAATTTACTGTTCTTCCAGCAAGGGCTAAGTGAGAAATATCAGTCAGGCTAAACCAATCAGAGGCAAAGTGGGGGAGTTATGTGTATGGTGGGATTCATAAATACAAAAGTCGGCGTAAGCTGGCCCATTTCGTTTCGTAAGAGATATAACAGCTGCCAATCAGCAGGTGTTAACACCAAAAGGTAACTTTTAATGGAAATCTTTGGCTAAAAGGTTATGACGTGTTGTAAACAGAGAGTAGTTAGGTGTTAAAATAAAATGAAAAACTTGACAACTAAAGTTAAGCCTAGAGGGAATAAATACCAAAGTTAGTGAGCTACATAAAAGCTAGTTCTTCTAGCTTATTCGATTGGACTTTCCAAGTTAAATAGAAACTTTACAGTGTGATGGGTTCTCTTAAATGTTTGATGCTGGAAAGGCACAGATGTCCTAAATCTCTAAAGTACACAATGCTATATGTGGGCTTGTTGGAAAGGGGGTAGGAGAACATCCTGTACGAACATTCGTAGGCCACTGACATACGAAATGCATGTTTCCTAGCAACACTGGATCTCATATGTCAGACAATGAATTCCCAGCAAACTGTCTACCCACAGAAACAGGCTGTTTTACAAGTATGTTCACAATTGTTTATCATCTGTTGAAGAGATTTCCTGGTTTAGTTCTAAGTAAGTAACAAGATGAACCATTCCTATAGTAATACCACCATTTACAGCACACCAAGATACGAAAATTAATGAACAGATGAGGGATGTGGAAGCCACTGCACATGTAGTACATGCTTCAACTATGGACCTTGCATGTGTCAGTCTTTTATGGGGAGACGCCAGAATTTCAGCACATAATGTACAGTAGCAGAGTGGAGATTCTGCCTGGGGAGCGGGAGTGCCACTGGGTCTACCACAAAAACCACTTAGTTACTTCTCTTGCTAATGGTTTCTTTTTTGAGAGAAGGGTAAAAAGCACATGGTCAAATCTTAAAAGGATCACACTCTCCCACAGGTTGGCAACTCAAGGATGAAACAGAGTCTGCATTTAGACCTCATGCTTTCTTTCTTTAGCCAAGAGATTAAGATTTCTGAGCTAAGACTGTTTAAATAAATCTCTCATTCAAAAATAAAGATTGTTCTACATTTAGAAAAGGCCTGTAGAGATTTTATGGTATTGAGTTTTCAATGATATATTACAAAACAGCAATAAAATGAGGAAAAAAAACATCCATTGGCACGCATACCTTGAAGGATGAATGACTATGTCCAGGTAAAGGTCTCTGTGGGAGGAAAATGAAGCCACTTAAGTTGGATGGATTAATTTTTCTTGCTATACAGTAAGCTGCAAGCGAACGTGAAACTGCCCCTTATAGTAAGACAATATGGAAAAATTAGCTAGTTAGACAAGATGTTTGAGACCACACTTGTGTCTGTATGTTAAATATGTATCTAAGGCTATTAAGCCTTTACCTTAGCATAGCATAAAGACTGGAAACAGATGAAAACTAGAAATCAGCCAGCTTTAGCTAGCCTGCCTGTGTCTAATGGCAATATCTCCCCACAATCACTGCCAGTTCAGTATGTTATACATTTTATCTTCTCTTTAATTGGGAGACAAACAAACAAAAATCAATACGGAGTGCTTATGCATGAGACTATTTCCTGGTTGGGCATATTTTGGAAGAGCTATGCTAAATGGTTACCAAGTTTCCAGTCTTCATGCTAGGCTAAGCTAACATCAGCCTGCTGTAATCTCATATTTCAGTAAACAAATATGACAGTATTATAGTATCAATCATCACTATAAAATGTGTGCATTGTCTGACAAAAGCTACAAAAACATAAATCCTATTATCTTTTTATTCCCATATATCCTAATGAGAAAACCGTTTTTTTAAAGAGTGTTTTTGTTTGGTGCTGTGCTCACCTTCTTGTTTTTTGTCTTGTCTGGCTGCTGTGCTGTCCTACGCTCTGTGCCCTTGTCCACTTTGTGTCCAGGGGTACTAACCTTAGGTGCTCTTGGCATGTCTGTGTGGCGCTGTGCACGCACAGAGCGAGCAGCCTTGCTAGTCCTGGCAGGTGCACAGTACATCTCCAGGCGCCGCAGCTCACAGCTTTGGAAGCAGCATTCGTCCACAATGCCACGTGATCGCCGTGCATTGGGGCCATAGCCTGGTTTACCTGTTTGAAACAATAGAAGAAGTTTGATAACTGAGGTGACAAGAGGAGCATTAGCATTAACATAGTTGGTCTTAACTAAGCACAGGGTGGAGCCACCACCTAAGTGCCAAAAAAGTGCAGTTCTTTAAATGGCCAGTTGAGGCCAAGTCCAGAAGCGAGTCAATTCCCGAAGAGCCTCACGTGAAAGTGCCTAACTTAACAGCAGAAATGAACATGTTAAAGCCTGGTTCAAAAAACTGTCAGCCTCTAAAGCTAATCTAAAGCTAAAGCTAATTATTTCCAAAGTCAGAAACATTTCATACTTACAACTTTTAGAAGGGTTGCAATTACATTAAAAAGGCATAAAACACGACTAGAAAATCCAAATGCATAGCGTTTCCCCACTGTGTGTGGCTCTTGAATGCTAATAATCAGGGTGTAGGCCAGCTGCTCCGGCCTGCCCCACTGGATTAAACTGGATTTACACTGCATCAGCCCATGCTAACTTATCTGAAATAGTGAAACATATTTGACACTAAACTAGAGACACCTTCTTCTCTCTTGTTGCATTAGAAGCTAAACATGTAGTTTAAACAAAAGTTCACAAAGGTTAAAAAATCATAAATTTAACTTTTGCATTTCTAATACGTAAACCAACAACTAAGAAGGTTTATGCCATTTTTAAATAGTTTGATCTTCCATTTTTCTTAAGAACAACACTATTTCATAAAGATCATATCATATACTACCATGATAAACTTGAAGGATGCTAACTTTTTCCTGGAACATGCAGCTTCTGCTCCAGTTAGCTTGACATAGACAAAAAGTCTGCCAAAGTTCATTACGACAGTTGTCCTTGTAGCCAGCAATCGACAGCCAGCAAGTCTGAAGTCTGCTTATCCCCCCCATCACTGAAATCAAGTAAGAGTTGTTTTGAAATGTACTAAGAATTAAGAGCCTTCATAGTTTCGCACTTGAAATGTGCAGTGTGGGAGCAGAAAGCTTGACAGGCGTAGGAACCGGACGGGGGGTTTAGCAATCAGTCAGTTCAGCATCTATTACTCTGTTTTTTTTCCCCCCGTCTCTCAAATGCTTCATATCCGTTGGCAGAATTAATCAAACTAATTGTGGCTAGTGGCTAGAAACCGTTCTTGTAATAAAAGCAGTGATAATGGCCAGGTCACGCCTCTGTTTCCTCTGATATATGAACAGCCTTAACGACACGGATTTCTTCCGCATAAAATTTACAGTGTATCACGTTGCACACTACGGACCTTTTTTTTTTTGCAGCTGCTTTCCTGTAAAAGGGGACTCGCAGTCACCCAAACGTTATGAATATCACAGTCCGCCATTTTGGCCCAGGTGTCTTTTACACAAGCCCTCTGGGCCTGATCAACTTTCAGGAACAGCCAGGGAGGCTTTGAGTCCCCCATTAGCTATGCCCAACTTTTAATTCACATTTGTATTCGGCATTAGCCGTATCACCCTGGGGTCACTCTGGCAGAGCACAGTTGGGGGCAAGGTCCACCTTTTAGAGCAAGATACAAGCAAAGTTCAAATCCAGTTGAGGAGAGGGGTACGTTTTTTTTGTATTCTATATAATATCGTTAAAAAAATTGGGAAAACATTATTTCAAGGTGTAACAGTCAGCTTTTTGACTCAGTGACCACATCAAGTTACCATGACGCCAATACTCACTTCCTTTTTCAACTCCCTTTACCCCCCAAAACCCACCCTCTTCTGGTGGCCTTTAGAAAAACTCTGACTCTCCATTTACAATTCCCTGCTCACCTTGAGCAATATAGCCCTGATGGGCTTTTCCCTGTTACCAAATAAAATAATAATAATTTAATATGGCATTTACAAGGAGGAAATGCCTTTCCCTCTCAGAGTTAATAGCTCTTGGCTCAGAAGCCTGCCAGTGCTGACAAAGTGCATTAACTTCTGCTCTCTGTCTGCCTTGTCCTGACAATGTTGTTTTGGACTGAGAGCAGCTTTCATTCAGAAACCGAAGCATCTTTCTCCTTGGACCCCAAGCCACAAAGCAGAGTGGAAGATAACGGAGATGAGAACGGAGGGAGGAAGAAGGAGGGACAATTGGGAGGCTTTCATGTTGCACATCAGGTAGAATGATGCTAAAAATACATTGTGCACCTGCATTATTTAGGGGACAGAAGAACAGGGTTTACCCAGATCTCAACCTGCCAAAATTGACGAGTGAAAGCAAATATGTAGAGAACAAAGAAAAATCTTAATTTAGCCTTTAACATTTGCATCTGTATTAATTCAAAACCCTAATTTATAGACAGTTCCCCTTTTCACTGTTTTTGTAATTATTTCTAAAAGACCTTTTCAGTCATCTGAGCTAACAAAACCTTGTGTTCCCCTGCAGTGTGTGTCAGTGGGACCAGCCTTGGCTGCGATTGTAACACCTGATGTCAAGACATTTAGAAAGAGAGAAATATGACATTGAGTCCTGCCTGGTGATTATATAATGGCTGCTGAAAGCCAAAAGAGGGGCTGTGCCTAGTTGCCTGGCCTGTTTTTCAATCCCTCCCAATAAAGCCTTGCAAATTAACATCCGCTATTATTCTGAAAATAGCTTGCAACCCTGCTGCACAAACAGCTGGAAGGGAGAGAAAAATCAGCTGGCACCGGTTGTAACATGTAGGATAATCAGCTCGGGCAGGTTGGGGAAAAACACGCATGTAATAATCAGGTCTAAAAGCTTTGGAAGGTTTTAAATGCTTCAATTCCATGGATAACTGCTGTAATCCCTCATAAACAAGGAGTTGTTTTCTGTGACTGTTGTTAAACAAATAAGAGTAAACAACCTTTTCTGCCAGTGCTTCCTGCCTCACAGCGCTCTGCTGGTTGAAATGGACTCTGGGAAGAGGATGCAGGGATCACGCATGCTGATGAAGGTCAGATTAGAAAGCGTGTGCCAGTGTATCAGCCATCGAGACATGGGGGGGAGTGCAGCTACGTGCATCTCTTTTATTGGGAAAACTGGTAAATGTACAGTTTCTGCACATTTGCAGTAAAATGCAAGAAAAATATCTTTAGTGGGGGGCCGTTTGGGCGTAACCTTGATACTGCAGCTCCATCCACTAATCAACTGCACAGACTCTGGCTTCAAATGGCCAGAGTCATCACATCACTATGAGAGTGCCGGTATCAGAGATGTTTTGGTTTAATTAATCTACCATAGACTAATGTGGAGATGCGTTATCCATCTTTTTACTGTCAGTAGTCTCAATAACTGCATGGTAGAATTAGTCCATTCATGTTACAAATAACCAAAATGGGAACATGCATTTATTTGCCCGACCAATGCAACACCTTGCTGGATGATATCGAGAAAACATTTTGTGCTGGAATCCCTTGCGTTTTTCTTTCCAGAGCTCTCACAGAGGTCTTATTGAAATTAATAAAGAGGCTGTTTTAATGCTGCAGAAGTAGTTTGAAAAGTTTCTATGTATGTTTTGATATGTTCTGGAATATTTCCTTTTTTTCCCCCCGTAGCTCTCAGTTGCTTTTGGAATAAATTGTATCTTCCGGGAATCTGAGCTGACTACAGGTGCCGTCCTCCACGAATAAGCAGCCTACGAACTTTTCAGAACCACCTTTTGAGTGCCTGATACTATAAAGAGTATTAATTTAAAAATGATTAACATTAGATGTCAGTAAGCCAGCATTCCTTTTAGCAGAAAACTACGAAGTAGAACCAGTTGTCTTCGACCTGCCGTATTTCGTTAAGCTGAAATGTTTCATCTGATGCCATCTAACATCTTTGCTTCGGTGTTTGACAGCCTCAGCACACATCGTGTTCATTCCTCCAAGGATCGGCACTGGAGAGAGATGGCTGGATTCCCTCATTCCAGAGTGGCACACAAAGCATCTGAGTTTTACAGCTTGGCCATGGTCAATAAAAACCAGTGGATTCTTGGAGCCTGTGCACTGCTCTTCCTGCAAAGTGTCAGGCAGTTTACTGCTAGGCAGGGACTATGAGAGCTGCTAAAGTACTGGAAACTATCTCTTTATCACTGGTACCACAAAGAGTTTATGACATGAGTGAAGTGTTCTGCACAATGACATTACAATCTCATCCAACAACACTGACACTGGGATAAAGTGTTGCTCACACAGCTATCAAAATGGACCAAAATGGATTTATGAGGAAAGATTTTTTTGGGGGGGGGAGTCATTTTTGAGACTGATTTGAAACTAAGTGATAAAACAGCATTGACAAATGTTTGAAACTCTCTAACTTTGGTTGTTCTTTAATAGATTAGGTAAGGATATGTATAATTCTTATGTAAGATTGTAAACAATAAATTTTGGAATTAAGTGGAGTTAGATATGGATGCCAACACATCAGTTTTTCCTGGTGATGGAAGTATTAACAACATGTGTAGCATCAAAACTGCCACATCTTGAATAAACCAAAGGATCATGCACATTGTCTGTTACATGTATCCACTATTTCAACCTTGTTTTGGTCCAGAGTTTTACTTGATGAAGATAAAACCTGGGTTAGATGTTGATTAAGTGTGTACAGGTTATCAATGGTGTGCAGGATTCTTTGTTGGTTGAGAGATTTCTATCACAAGATACCTTATTATTAAGGAGGTTTGTCCCATGTCACTGCATCTATTTTTGTTTAAATGTCAGCAGTAGAGTGAGTATAAGTTACGGGCAGTTTACAGTATTCTTTAGTATGTTAAAAACTGAATTACAAAATAAAAGGAGACTGTCAAATTTGATGAAAAGATGCCAGAAAGGTCCAGGACACCAGCTATGAGTCTTGGTGCACTTGAACTAATGCAACTCATTGCATTGTCATTTTCCTTTGTAGAGGTCCTACATTATGTGATGGGATTAAACTGATGAAGGGCTTCAAAGGTAAGGCGCTGTTTAGTCACAGAGTGTCCTCAAATCCCTCATGTCTCAACTTCTCCTAATGTACAGAGCTAAATCTGGAGGACGCCTGCCTGTTCTTTTCATGAAATGCCTCTTTGTTCTGCCGGGCAGTAATTCACAGGAGGGTCAGAGAGTTGTAGTTCAGGCCTTAATAGGAAAACGACACCTTTTTTCTCAGTGATGGAGAGGACACAGGAGGTCTTTCTTGTGCTTGCCACTGTGTGTTCAGGTCCAGTGTAAAACTAGGGAGGGGAGGAGGTGGGGGGGGTGTCCTGATCATCCTGTAATCCACATAATCCCCTGCTGCTTAGGACAAGGCCTAGCTAAGTGTGTGTTTGAGTGTGTGCATGTGTGCGTGCATGCATGTGACGTGCTGTTTGCACATTCTACCTCTTTCCACAGCTCCAGTAGCTTTGAAAATAATTGACAGGGACAAACACAGAAGAGGAAGTCTCATCCATGGCTGCTAAAAGCAATTTCCCTTCTTCTCTCTAACTTCAACTCTCTCGACCCAACTGGTCGCGGCAGATGGCTGCCCACCATCGAGCCGGGGTCTGTTCGAGGTCTCTGCCCGTTTAAAGGAAGATTTTTCCCCGTCACTGTTGCCAAATGCTTGTTCATGAGGGAATTATTGGGTCTCTGTAAATTAAGAGTATGATTTAGACCTGCGCTATATGAAAAGTGGCATAAAAAAACGTATATCTTGATTTGGCGCCATACAAATAAAGCTGACTTGACTTGACTTTACTCAGATGCCATTCGAACAACCAAAAACACTTAAAAATATTACCATGTTTTTATATTTGGTTGCCCTTTTTTGGTAGAACTTTTTAATGCAAACAAATACCATTTGGCAAAAATTATGGATTTTTCCATCTTGTCTTAAATCACGAGCATTTGCACATCATTCATTTTACAGAAATCAGCAGTAAGATTAAACATCTCCCACTCACTTCGGATTAAGTGTGAATATTTTAGCAAGAACTGATAAAATATGAAGTGACTTAGGACAGGGAACCACTTAGTACTCACACTTTAGCCAAAAAACTCCCATAACAGATCTGATTCGTGGAATGAACATCGCAGTGAGATCACCCCACGGTCCTGCCTGCTAAAGCATTACAAAGACAACTGAGGATTTCTAGGTCAGGCTAATAATTGGAAAAACTGACTACGTTTGTGGATTTTTTTTTTTTCTGTTTCATAGACCACAGTGTGTTTCATTACCTAAAAAAAAAGAATTTCCACCAACTAGCACTTAGCATTTCTGTCAGAGTAAGGAAATCTGAAGTCTTAAAATGCAAGTGTGCTACTTTACTGGTGACATGCGTAAGGTGGATTGGCAAAAGCCCTGTGAGCACAGAAAGCCCACTGTCATTGCAACACCGTCGCTGGACACATTATCAATCAGAGGGCTGCCAAGTTCAACACGGCCAGACTGGAGGGGAAGAGTTCAGGGAAAGGATCACGCCTCCTTTGGCCAAGCTGTTACGCTGCTGGGTCCTTTATACGACAGAACCCAAATGGATTCTCCAGATATTTTACGCAAACAGCCACTGATACATGTGGCGTCCGAAGGAGAGGAGAAGGAAAAGGAATGACAGCGAGAATATGAGAGAGCGAGAGAAACAGAGGAAGACAGGGAGCAGCATATTTTCCAAGGCACAGCACCCTGCTGCTCAAACCTCATCGTCTTTTCAGAAAAAGGATGGAGTGTTCGTGAAATACACCTCTTTTTCAGCACAGGAAAATGTGGCATTGATAGATGGACGCTGTGCAGTTCAGTGACTGCACAGTGTAAAGTAATGCAGGAAAGACAAACACATTCCCTGTACCACAAAAAGGTCTGTTCCTGCTTAAGAAGTGTATCCTGCATGAGGATTCATGAGTTACATTGGCCTCCATTCAACACTTTCTCATGAGATGAATACAGACAGTGGTGCTATGCTTCTATATCTTGTGAGAATCATTTACAAAACTGTAGTAAAACTCTGCTAATAGTAGTCAGCAGTTTGCCACATTCACACATCATCCAATCTCTGGACACCCTCATACCTTGTCAAAATCTGTACCATTTCATCAGCTTTAAGCTTACAGCTGCAGACACTTCATGGGAACATTTTGCAAACCTTCAAACTGAGAAATGAATCATCAAGATGGGATTAATGAGTGTACTTGATTTTAAGAACATTGCAATCACCATCTAAGAGAATGCCAAGGTCTTGCTGCCGTTAAAGATTTGATCCTTGCATTACATAGACGCTAAGCATGATGCATGAGTTACTAATAAGCTGTTTTTGATCATGAAGTCAATGATCTTGCGCCATCTCTCAGCCTAAATGAAGCAAACATGCTCATGTATACAAGTGAAAAGCTGCAGCAGAGGGAATCAAAAGACCAAAAAGTCTTAACTGGCAGAAAACTGGCAATCGAGCAGGCTGTCATGACCACTTCACAGCATGTGGGTGTTGCCAGCAGCATCTGGACGAACAAGCCTCGCAGCTTTGCAGCAGCTTGGTGGCTCTCCAACAACTCTGGCAAAAACCGTACAAAGGGCCTGATGCAGAGAATAACATCGACTGGTTCTGGAAAAGCTGCATGCAGGGGTGGAGGAGTTTGGCAGAGGGGTTGGTGGGGAACAGCAGCAAGGTGCATGTTGACGCTACTGCCAGACAGAACATTGGTATTGGATGATTCTGCAAAAAACCTCAGATTACTTTGAAAAACCCTGGGGAATGGTCTTGTATGCCATAGTTTTAAAGTATTTCTACCATGTCTGTGCATGAGGACGAAAACAATGTGAGGGTCTGGTTAAGGATTAAGGTCAGGGTTAGAGTTGAGGGTTAGACTACGAATTAGAGCGTGACCGGACGCAACTCTGGTAGCACACTTGTTTTCTGTCCCAACTTCCACACCCTTACTTTCCGACATAAACCTTGTTCCACAAACCATCCAATAAGAACTTAACAGCTAGCCATACCTGCAGTGCATGGAAAAGATGGGAGCATACAGGCGATGGACCTGAAAGCTCTGACGGTCTGGCCAACATTTTCTCACTCCTACCTCGTCATGCACGGATGTGAGGTCAGAACAACTTTGATGTCAAATTTTAAAGCACTGGGTACCATTTCAGCATAGTTTATGATCTATTGCCCAGTTTTAAGCCATGCTAGCAGCTTGGCTCCATGGCAAATTGGTTGGTTGGTCCACTGCCTTAGTACAGAATGAAACATCTTGTCAACTATTGGATGGATTACCTCGAAAGTTTGTGCAGACATTTGCATTCCCAAGAGGATTATCACCCCTGACTATGAAGCCTCACATTAGTCTTCAGTTTGATCAGCAGGTCTAAGTTTCAAAGTTGGGCCAGTTACTGACAGCATTGACGACATTCCCATTAGCCTTGGCTGCACTTTGTGTTTAGCGCTTGTTAGCAAATGCTTCGTGCTAACAAGCTAAGCTAAGATAAAGAACATTGTCGTACGGACATTAGCAGATTAGCATTGTAACCAAGCTAGCATTTAACTGAAAGAAACACTGTGTACATTACAGCCTTGTCACACAGTGTTGCTAGCATAGCTATTATTGCAGCAATAAAATGCACTTAGCCATTTTCTATTTTGTGCTTTTAATGGCTTTGGATTTGCAGCACCATGCACAGGTCACCCCTGCATGGTTCTCCTGCTGAACAGAGTCTGGGATTCAAAGACTGGCCCCCTCCTGGCCCCTAATCCTCCATCGGTCACCACGTTCTGGAGAAGGTGTATCTACAAACCACTCCAGGTTCAGGTTCAGGGGAAAGCAATCAATTCTACTGGAAAAGAGAACAACTACACATGCACTATAGATGCTGCTGATTTCCCACAGAAATCTTATATCTTCTTCTTTTCTTTTTGAAATTGGCAGCTGACAAAGTCTACCACATATGGAAAATCTTTCATAACTTTGGGACCGAACCAAACCATTAATAATGGATTGTTATGTCAAAACTGCACAAGAGTCAGAGGGACAATCAATTATTATAAAAAATAAAAAAAATACTTCGGGGGAGATATGAAGCTCCTCCAGGACGTTCAGTGGAAATTGGATTAATTGATGGACGTCAGCCAAAGAAATGTGAATAATGAGGTTATAAACCTCAGCTCTGCAGTGTTTGAGCCAGCTATACTGCTAATGTACAGGCACACTGTTTGTCTCTGACAGAAAGATCAGCATACGTGTTCTGAGAAACACAGGCTGCCGGTGGAACATTGCACCTAACCTCGGTAGCTCCATATATCCCGTGCTGTTCTGGGCTGGGTTGTACCCTTAATGGAAAAATCGGAGATTTAAATCTTGGATTCTTGGTGGAGGGTTTTCTTTGGGTCGCTTTCCCTTCTTTGGTGGAAAAAAGAAAAAACTTCACTGCAACATTTAGTTTCTACCCCTCCTCTTTCTTAAAGATAGTCAGCCAAATTCCACTTGAAGCCCTTTGCCCGTGGGCAATACTGCCATGTGCCACCAACAATATAGTGACTTATCATTATTCCATATTACATTAAGGTTTGCTTGTTCAAAACCTGAGCTCCTGTCCATCAATGAGAGTCGAGCATTGAAACAAATATGCAGGCATGAATGTGGGCTTGAGGAGAAGATGTAACAGTGGAAGAGGAATGAATGAAGGAAGAAAGGGAACATTAATGCAGGGAAAGTCAAGACAAGATGTCAAACTGGCTGCTTTTTTATTTATGAGCTCGCTGGAGGTGGAGAGCTCTGGGACAGATACAGCCAACCTTTATGAATAAATAAAAAGGTGCACTTACTGAAATAAAAGCCTCTCTCTCCACACACAAACTGCAGCGTGTCGACCAGCTCCGCCCCGCACAGGGTCTCTGGGCCCGCCCCTGTTGCCGCCGGAGTCAGGGTGAGGACGCACAGCAGTAGTGAGAGGGTGTGGCTACGGGAGATACAGCACATCGCACTCTGCAGCACAGTGAGAGAGAGAGATAGAGAGAGAGAGAGAGATAGAGAGAGAGATAGAGAGATAGAGAGAGCTTTAATATTTTCCCTGCTGTTAAAGTCAGAGCATCATCACGGAGAGAGTTTTAATTTAAGCAATGATTTAAGCAAGAAAAAGCCACACTTTTAAAGCCGTTGAACACATGTTAAACAGCTGGCTACTGAGCGTCGGTGTTGTGACAGTTGATGGCTCGCTGCCTTGCTCAGTGGCACACCAGCGGTGGCAACACTTAACGTTTTCCCACATAAGATTAAAAACCAATGAGCTTGTTTTCTTTAATTCCAGGCTTTTTTTTTTTAGTCTATAAAGGAAAATAATTTAAAAAAAAACAGAGAATTAAAAGTGGCCGTGGCCACAGATGGTAACTTTACAAGGTTTTGGAGATGTGGAGGAAAATGTATTAAATCCAAACTTCCACTTGGTGCCAGAGTCAGACAGTCAAACAGGACGCTGACCAGCTCTGATGCTCCGGAGCGCCTGTGCGCAACCAAGCAGAGCGCGTCCAAATTGAAAACACACGTTTCTCCTTATCATCTCGCGCCTGCAGCCCCCCCAGTGCAAGTCCTCTTAAGTTAATATCAATCCGCGTTAATCAATGAAATTTAAGCATCTATCATCAATAACCTCTTGGTAATGAGGCTTCAGCATTCCCTCTGTGCCAAAAAACAGCTGTCAGCGCATTATTACGCACACGACTAAACTAAAAGTGCTTCAAAATTCAAAAAGCAGAAATAGAGATGCAAAAAGCGCCAGGAATCTTTCCGATCCAAACTGTGAGATGGAAAACGGCTCTCCCGCCAAACCCAGCCGAGGAAGCTGAGTGGGCCAAATATACATAATAAAAAGAATAAACACGGGACACTATCCATCTACATCACAACCCCAACCGCACGGTCCCGACGCCCATACGTAGGCTATTTCATGTTAAGCTCCCCTCTCTCCTCACCCCGCAGCCTCAGGTTAGATATTTAGCGCTTAATAATGCACACTCAGCAGTAATTACTTTGAAAGTTGCAGAGCTGCATTAGGACGATCTGGTGAAAAAGAGCGCAGGGCGCACAGAAGCGCTGAGGGTGAAAACCCATTCATCCGAGTAATGAAACTCATGCACGATCCATGTCAAGATTTCCTTTTTTTTTTTTTTTTTTTAAAAAAAAAAGGTTAATTAAAGCAGAAGAATGACAATCTCTTCATATCTGTTGAAAAAAGAAATCATCAAGACATGCAAGACAGTTGCTCAATAACTGAATAAAAATAAAAATCAGATTAAATCCACATGAATCATGCATTTAAAAGCAGCAAAATACAAACAAGCGATTGAAATTCCCTTTTATTTTTTCCAGTTTAAACTAGGCAAGGATGCTCTGTGCAAATAGTGAGCAAGTGAAGGTGATAATCTATAGTGTCAAAGGAAATGCAGGTAAGTTACCTTGAAGACATCACATAAATGCCACTGAAAGGAGAGAGCGCTAGACATCCCCACGGGTCTCCGCAAGACAAAGCCCGGCGAAAATGAACTTGTTTGAAGTCATTAAAAACGGGGAGAAAGAGGATGAGATGCGGGCAATGTCACATCTCAATATTCCGACTTTGTTCCATTGCGCAGGCTCGTTTTGGAGAAGTGAGATTTAGCGAACAGGAGACGGATTTAGAGAGAAAATCCCTCACATTTATCTACATTACACAGACATTTTGAACAGGAAACAGCTGGGGCAGCATTTGCCTCCTAAGTTATTCATTAAGGATTTTGGGCACATATTCAAATAACGTCATTTCTCTTTTTTTCTCAGAACGGGATTGAATTTTGATCTCTCTAAGACTTGGTTAGTAGTTCAGATCAAGATAGAAAAAGCGGTGCTGCCCCACCAGCAGCAGCTCACACTCACACAACACACTGTTTTATGCGCTGAAAGCTCATGAAGGAGAAGTTAAAGACAAGCTGGAGGTTATGATATGACTGCTGCTTGTTGTGCGTAATTTGGCACCGCGTAATTCACAGAACAGCCCTTCTGCCCAAAGTCTGCTCCGCACAACGCTAAAATAAATCATTAAAACACTTTTCCACTTAGTCACCAGAGTGCTACTAACTTGTATATCTAATAAAAAACAAAATAAAAAAGCTAATCAATTTGAACTAGAGTGAATATGGAAAAATGTGACATTTTTATTGTATTACAGAGCGAAAAATAAGCCAGAGATGCCCAGAAAACCTCATCTGAAGTCCTGTTTCCTCTAAACTTTGTGCTTCTGTGTAGGATTTGCTGCTTTTCTGCACTTTGTCACTTTAATTCCTTGTCAGAAATAAGTAATTTGCTGTGGTTCCTGTGTTGAAATTGAGTCAATACATGCATGTTTGCCTGCAAATCATATCTGATGACATTTGATGCCTTCGTGAACTGAGTGACCGAAGTGAAACACGTGTGAAAAACATAAAAACACACGTGAATTTACGATGAAGACGACATTTATTTCAGATTTTTTTTTTTTTAATATAAGATTTCAGCCACTTCCATTGAGCAATCTACGGAGCTGGAAGCTTTTACTACAGGACTGACAAACACTTGATGGCACCCATTGTGCAGAGCCGCCCACCCTCGCCATGTTAAAGTGAGGGCCCCAGCTTTCCCACTGTGTCAAAGGAAAAAAAAAAACAAAAAAAAAAAGCAGCACTGCAGACCACAGCTCCAAACAAGGCGAGGGCTTAAATAGAGTAGCGGTGGCTGGATATCAACACTGATCTAATCACTAAAAAGGAGATCAGGGCTGTGACCCAATCATAAAACAGGACATCAGCACGTATCCCAGCATGCTCGGCCTGTGTGGGTGCATGACAAGCGAGGTCTGATCCAGAGAGGAACCCAGGAGTCTGCAGACATGCAACAGTTCCGGGTTTTTTTTGGCGCAAAGTGGGTCATAACATAAGCACGATCATATGTCCCCGCATGACACGTACGGCGCTGATGGTGCGGAGGCTGCAGATGCAACGCTGATGGCGCGGGTGCAGCGATGGAGAGCATCCGCATCCGTGTGGTTTGGCATCATGTCAGCCGAGGACAGGAGACAGCTGGACAAAGTGGTGCATCCATAATTACTGGATTTGATCTTCCAACCTCAGTCCCATAAAAATCCATAAGGTCAGATTACAGAAGAAGGGCCCTGAAGTTCCACTGAAACCCTCTCAGCTCTGACTGACAGACATTTTTAATTTCCTTCTTTCTTACAAAAAGAATAAGAAGCATTAAGACCAGAACATTCAGGTTTGAGAGTAGCACACATCCTGAAGCTGTCCACCATTTTAACGCTCCAAACATGGCATCACAGGCCACCGTAGGTCAAATTAATGCGCATTAGGATGATGATTTTAAAGCATGTGAGTCATTTTATCTAAGTTACATTTAAAGTTGCTGTTAATGATCTCAGAATGTTTGTCTTATGGTGAATTTTCTCCATTTTTTGTTGCTTTGATGATTATGTATGTTAAGTGATCATATGAGAATGATTGACTATGAGGATTGGGAGTGGGCGTGGTCATGTGGTGCAGTGGGCGTGGCCTCACGCACTTTATATTCAAGTTTCTCAAGGTTTTATCCTCACTTTTTTTAAAATTTATGGTCAAACAAGCACTGCTTTTGACATTTTTGTAAAAAATGCAAAAACATAACTGAAGTGCTGTCACTAACATGCCAAACCACCTGGAGGTGATATGATTTTAACACTTTATTGACCAATCAGAAGCCTGGAAATACAGCTAACACCATTAAGCTGCCTGCTGCTAGATATTTGACCAGTTTGCATCCAAAACCTGCAGTTTCAGCATGAAGGAGTGTGTGTTTTAGGAGAGTTGGACTGTGTGGTGACCTCTGAAGATTCTGTTTCCAAATAAAGTGAAAGAGCAACAGTTCGTTAATGAATAAACATGTCGAAACTCCTGTTAGCAAGTTTTGCACTAGAACCACATCACATGTAAACAAAAGATAAAAAAAAATTTCCCAAAAGATCCATTATCAGTGACCCAAAGTTAGTGTACGAAAGGCCAAACTGCATGAATGTGTGTCATGTAAAGCTATTTTTGACCATGAAGTCATTAGGTGAAAGAAAACACTGTGACTGTGTTGCATTTAATGTTGTGTAAATCATCATCTTTCACATTCAAATTCATTTTATTTAATATGTTTTATCAGTCAGCTCATCACATCACGCCTGCTTTGTTGCCGCCTGCCTGCAGCTCGACTGTACACGGCTAAAAAAAATCTACAACAGCCATAATTCATGTATGGCTATGGAGTTTTAAATTTTAAAGGGCCGTACCCCTGCAGTCCCTGCTGAAGAGCCAGAACTGAGTCTGTATGTGGGCAGAGAATGTTCAAAACCATCAGTATTTAATGTTTTATTGGAATAAAACTAATCAAAACTCAAGTTTTATACCTAATTTCAGGTATTTGGGCTTCAGAAGTGAGCGGTTTTGCAATTGTTGCCTTTATTTCTGTTTCTGTTTGCATGAAATAAATGGGACAAAGTCAAATCAATCAGATTGATATTGTGATAAAGTATTAAATCTTAAAGTCATGTACAGACTAAACTAACTGGTTCCCAACATGAGGGTTGTGGTTCTTGAAGAGGTCGCAAGATAAATGTGTGAGGTCACAAGCTACAAAAGAAAGAAAAATAAAGTTCATTGATCTGTATTTGTTGAAAAATAAAGGACTTTTTTGTAATAATGATTCATATTAAATTATTTTAAGAAGTGAAGAATGTTTATGACCACAAACTGAACATCTTTTGGAAGACTGGAAGACTTTAAAGCATCTTGTACAGTTTTTTTGACATTTTATAGACCAAACTATTATCTAAAAAAGAGATCATGAGGTTAATCGATGGTGACAATAATCGTGGCTGCAGTTCTGCTTCAGACTCCCACATTTATTCAGAACGTTTGCAGACGGTCGGTGATTTATATCTGGATCAAAATCTCCTCTTATCAAACCTGGACATGCAGGTCTGTGACCTCAATCTGTGGCCTGACTTATCTTCCTTCTGCGGACGGCTGCGTGGAGGCGAGATGTGCTCCCGGCAGCGTCTCCGTCTGGATTGCGTCACCGTCAGAAGCTGCTGATACAACGTGGAATATGATGATGAAGATGATGATGATGCTCCTCTGATTAGAGAGAGACAAAGCTGCTTTCAGACCAGAGGATGACCTTGTTAGCATCAGATCAGGGACGTTGTCGGTCACTGATGCCCGTAAGCCTCTCCGTCAGTAGCTGATCTTAGATGTGAAATTATCTAATCTTCAGCAGAGTCTTAATGTAAAAAAAAAAAAAAAACCTATAATTTAGCATTGAAATGCTTCATCACAGACTTTGCTGTTATCACTGTAGCTGTGGTCTGGCAGTATTGATGATGGGCTTATGCTGATGCAGTAGTAGGAACAAGAAGGAGGGGGCCGGGGGGGGGCTGTGTGTGTGTGTGTGTGTGTGTGTGTGTAGGGGGGGCTGACCTTCCCTTGTTCGCCGTCTCTAATGCCCGGCGCTCTGAACTGTCTTGGTGCCAGGTTTCTCTCCCTCCCTCCCCTCGCTCAGATTCTCTTTTCTCCTCGGTTGCAAGACTTTTGAACCCCCTCCCCACCACCAACACCACCACCCCCACCACCCACCCCCACACCCCCCCCCCCCCCCCCCCCCCCCCCCCCCGCCCCCCCCCCCCCCCCCCCCCC
>JAQMCX010000037.1:9711992-9724373 GCA_029814765.1 Acanthurus leucopareius | reverse complement strand
AGATTCTCTTTTCTCCTCGGGTGCAAGCCTTTTGAACCCCCTCCCCACCACCAACCCCACCTCCACCTCCAACACCACCACCACCACCACCACCACCACCACCTCCTCCCCACCTCCGAATCCCCCCCCTGCAGCCTTGTCTAAGGAGACGTCCGCCCCAGTGAACTCAATGACCAGGGAAAGGCTTGTTTTCACTCCCTTCTGGTGTAGGAAGGAGAGAGTGTTCGCTGCAAAAAGTGTCCGTCTCTGCAAGTCGTTTTGCTCAGGAGTGAGTTTAAAAATCACCTTTTTCACTCTGAGGAAGTGTTTAAAAATGATGCCAGCAGGATGGTGTCACTTACTCACAATGCATTCCTGCTTTTTAAAGGATTTGAAAGGACTTGAACTCAGTGCAGTTTCATTGAAAAGATGTGATTTAGATGCTTGTTTCACCAAATTTGGAAGAACTTGTTTCACAGGAAGAAACACTTAAAGACTTGCACACACTGACACTTTTTGCAGTGTTAACAGCATCCCGTCTGGTCTCTCCTGCCAAACAAATGTCCGAGTCGGAGGGACACACAGACACGGACAGTGGTGCAGAATGCAAATGAATGCAAAGAAATGAATTAAAGGGGATGAAAAGCGAGATAAAGCTTTTTCTCTTTTGCAAAAACTCACACGGCGGCGAAGGAGGGAGGGAAGGAGGGAGGATGGATGGATGGATGGATGTATGTGGAGGGGGGGGGGGCTGCAGGGCTGGTATACAAGACGGGAGGGGATGTGTAAGGCTGGTGGTATGTCTGGGCACACAAACACAGGTTCACACGAGGACACACACACATGCAATTGCACGTACATACATGCACTTGATGGGAAGTGCAATCTGTCCCCTGCTCTCCTGATTAGTCTGAGGGGTTTTCCAGCATAATGAGTCGCTCTTTATCAATTGGCTAAAACAAGAAAGCTTTGCAAAAACAAATTGCAAGTGATTGTAGGGGTCATTTGTGATTTTTTTTTTTTGAGTGTGTGCATTACTTTGCCAGGCTTGGTGGTTAAACAGGGTGTGGTGTGTGTGTCTGCGTGTGTGTGTGTGTGTGACACTGCTGTCCATGTGCATCAAGAGCAGATATTGTTATCAAAACCCTCCGCTGTGCTGTGCTGTGCTGTGCTGTGCTGTGCTGTGCTGTGCCATACGCTGTTCATATGGAAGAAATAAAGGTGCGTCATGGAGCAAGAGCAAGAAATGGGGCGCCTGTTTTGATACACTGTGTTTCCGTAGTAACTCGCAGGGGTCGCAGTATTTTGGCAAAGGGGCCAGGAAATTCTGTGGCGCCTGTTGATGATCAAAACTTACTTTTTCAGAAAATATCCCTGAGACAGTTTAACTGTTTATGATCACTGGAGATGCAGGGAGCGGCGGGAGTTTCATCAAATTGAGTGTTATCACATCTTAGGAGACTAAACTTGGAGGGTTTCACCCTGCATTTACTGGTGATGAAAACATAGAGTTCACATTGCTCATGTGGCCTCTTTTCAGATGATCTGATTGTTCCTTGTTCTGTTTAGCTGAACATACTAAAGGGCAGGACCACAAAAGAGGGACTTAAGCCTTGAGTTTCCGATTGATTCACGTCTAAAACCTAATTCTTTAGACCTTTAAAGCTGCACTGATTAAAGTTATTACACAAACACTTGATCAAATACTTGCACATGTAACATGAAAGGTGTTGCTTGTGGTGATAAACAGAGAATTGTCACTCGCCAGGCAGCTTTTAGCGGAAAAAGCCTCAATAAACCTGCTTTAACACGACCTGCTCAGCACAAAACCACAAAGTTAGCAACTAGCTGGTGAACATGGTGGAGCTTTTAGCTGCTAATGAGACACATATTTCCCTCAGATGTTGATGGAGACCAAAAACAGAGCTAAAAGGATTAAAAAGAAAGTGCAATTGGATTTGCATCCACTAAGTGGCCAGAAACACGAGTTGGGTGTGAAAAATAATGCTGCTCCATAACTCGTATTTGCTCATTTTTGCTTGTTCCACTGCCCCCAAGTGGCCACTACAGTTACTGCAGGCCTGGTTTGCTTTTAAAGCTGCAAAGACACATTTGTTTTGTTCACTTGTGAGCAGGAGAACTTAACAACCCAAACATTTTAACACTTGATAAAGCTTTTGTTGGTAATGTAATTTAAATAAATTCCAGGTAAAGGTCACTGTCCGCTCTTTATTTAGCTTTGTTTTAGTTTCCTTCAACTCCTGAGAGAAACATGCGGCATCAAAGGGAGAAGATGAGCGAGGATGGACTGAGCCCTGCAGTAAATATGCCTTCAAACCAAAACAATGAGCTGCAAGAGGCTAAAAATCTGCCTCCTTACTGCAGATGTAGTAATAATTCTCTGTGGGTTCATTGCTTTCACATTGCAGTTAGTGCATTTGAACTTTACAGCAGTGGCCTCGTGACCTCTTAAAACAAAACAGTGTCTACATGTCTTTGCTGTATTGCAAAAGATGGGCTTTTCCATTGCAGATTGCATCATCTGAGGGATTTTAAGAGACCTGAGGAGGAAAAAGTGTTCAGTATTTTAAGAGAAAGGAGCAAATGTTTGAGAAAACTCATAAAAGCTTGAACAGAGTTTTGAACAATAAAGACAGCATTGCATGGCCTTTTTGATCTCCACAGAGTTTCAGGAAGGTCTGGCTGCACATTTCATCATTATGCCAAAGAGGGAAGGCAGTTTTGCTTGTTTTTTATTTCTTTAAACAAATCAAAATCAGACTCTCTCGCTGAGAGGCCCATCAGTTTTCTGTCAAATGCATTTAATCATCTGGCGGCCCGTCAGATTCATGTTTGACCCCACAGCTGCAGGTGCAACATCAGGCTCATACGGTGAAGACAAACATCCCAGCGGAGGTGTTTTACAGGTGACTCTGACCCTTCTTCACTGAGAGTTTACGTTGGGTCTCTACCCCCTTTTGCTCGTGACACCACGGTTATCTCCAGACCTGTTCGAGCGTGCAAGCATTCCTTCTATTACAAAATCCAGGAATGTTCCAGTGAGTCAGAAACAAAAACACAAAACAAATAGTTGAACAATAGCATCTACAGTAATTACAGCCCTAATGTGTGGTTTTAGGAAACATAACGAATCCTGGAGAACAAACAGACCGGGGCCAAATTTCCAAAAAAGTGCACGGAATTGGGATTTTTCAGTGTCAGTGATATTGCAGCGAGCCGTCCGTCCCATCCAGCTCTGCTCATAATGTGCTGCCTCACGCTGCTATTAGAGCTGGACGAGGGCCTGACGAGATGCCTCAAAGCATGCAGGGAAGTGTACTGTTTGTGCTGTTTGCTTATCCCACGACGGGGAGACATTTTCGGAGAACGAGGGCCACCGTTCCCCTGGCTCTCTCCGTCTCTCCCCGGCTGGCTGGGCAGTGGGTGCAGCGCTCTCCCCTCTGCCCACCACCTGGCACCGTGGAGGCTATGTCTAGGAAAGAGACCTCTGCCAGGCCTCAATTACGGGGGGAATAATCCAGGACACACTGAAGCAATTACAGCCCCGTATAAATCAATATGCTTCGGGTTTAGAAGTGATCTGCTCCCAACACTCTGGAGAGGCTCAGACTCGGTCGGCCTTTGATTTTTCTGAGAGATGGGAGCCGTTTCTCTGGAAATGGGAAGAGATGCTGCTCAAGCTGCTGCTGCTGCTGCTGCTGTTGAGGTTTAAACTGTCACTCAGGTCGAGTAAAGAGTCAGGTGACACCGACTGTGAGGGGAACAGCAGAGGATTGATATTGATTTGCATCGATTTGAGGCTGAACAAACAGTCGTTGGGAAATTTATGTTACATAAAGTAAAAAAAAAACTGCACAAACAAACAAGCTTCCCCATGAACTTCCATGTAAATAGATGTCTTTATGCCCTTCGCCATGCTTCAATATTTACTCAGAATTGAGATATGGATGCTCTTAAAGTATAAATGCTGTATTATTTATGTTTTAGGAGGCGTACAACACAAGCTGTGGGAGAAGAGGGTGATACTGACAGATCTGCCTCCCCTGTGAGGTTCATCGTACTATTATCACTACTATACTGCCATCTTCTGGTGGAAGACGACTACTGATGAAACAGTGAACAGCATCACTGAACCTGCTGTGTGAGACTGACTGAGGGATTAAATTAAAACTTATTAAGAGAAAAGAAATTCTCAAAACTGGAATTAAATTAAATATTTTCATTTGAAAAAAAAATAAATCAAAATACATAAATATTCTTTTTGTTATTTTGTCAAAACATGTCTCGAGGAGTTCTTTGAATGTTCAATTTTAGGATTTAAAATATAGAAAGTAAGATAAATAAACTACAAGAAGGTCAAGTTCACCTTTTAATTGTTGGTTTCTATCAATTAAGTTTTAAATTCTCTGATTTCAAGGTGCTTCTCTTTACTCAGTGACCATAATATTGATTATACTTGTGTCTTACTAACCTGTGTTTTACTGAGTGTATTTTTATTTTTTATGTTATATATTTATATTATATCCATATTTTTCTAATAAACATGTAAGTTAATAGTCCATATTGTAAAAGTAAAGCCAAAGGTCTCATCAAACTTTAAAAAAGTTCCTATAATCCTCTTTAATAATTTTGTAAGTCAATAAAACCCAGAGATGCAAAATATTTGATCAGTAAAATCGTCATTCAGTTGATAAATAAAGTGTTTCAGCATTAATATTTCTATTTCAGACAAAATGAAGGAAGCAAGAATTAAATTCCAGATAAACTTTTATTTCAAAAGCTGCGTTACCAAAAATTATTTATTGGCTTTAAATATTTTCATCAGCATCATTGATCATCAATATGCTTCATGAAACATGTGAATAAACGCTGTAAAGCAACAAGAAGGAAAAGAAACAAACCTTCAACTTACAAAATGGTCAAAATCAACTAACAAAAGAACAACTTGAGTGTTTTTTCAGTGACCATGAAACCAGCTCACAACTCAAAGCCTCAACATCCCATAAAAAAGAACAACAACCTGCATGAAAATACAAAGAGTCCTACTGATACTCTATTCTCACCTCATCAGTGAACGAGGGTTCGATTTTCAGGTTGTGAGTGAGCGAATGTTCCCACAGGGACTTTTTCTGGAGGAAGGTTGAGCCGCAGTCCTCACATATGTAACTCTTTGGCTTCCCGGCATGAGTCCTCCGGTGTTTCTTCATGTGATTAGACAACCTGAAGCCTTTATCACATATGTCACATTTAAATGGCTTCTCTCCCGTGTGAATGCGCATGTGCGACTTTAAATATCCCGACTGGATGAAGGCTTTTCCGCACACGTCACACTTGTACGGTCGCTCTCCGGTGTGGTATCTGTTGTGGAGCCTGAGCTCGTTGGCGGTCAGGAAGGTTTTGCCACACACGGTGCACTGATGCGGCCTCTCGCCCGTGTGGATGAGCTCGTGCCTCTTCAGCGACGTTTCCTTCATGAACTCCTTCCCGCAGCTGTTGCAGGGATACCTGACGCCGATGTGGATTTGCTCCACGTGGTTGGTCAGCTGCAGCTTGGTGCGGTAGGCCATGTCGCACTGCGTGCAGGCCCATGGTCTCTCCTCCGAGTGGGTTCCCATGTGCACCGTGAGCTCCGAGGCAGAGCGGTAGCACTTTCCACACTGCCAGCACAGGAAGGGTTTCTCGCCCGTGTGCTTCCTCTGATGGACCACCAGACAGTTGGAGGACCTGAACTTCTCCGGGCAGAGGTCGCAGATGTAAGGGAACTCCCCCTTGTGGATCCTCTGGTGGATGGCGAGGTAGGACAGCTGCATGAAGGTTTTGTCACATTGCACACAAGGATACGGTCCGGTGAAGTTGTGCTCCTTCTCGTAGTGTTCCCTTAAACGCCTCAGCAGAGTGAACGTCTTCTCACACATGGTGCACTGCATCGGCCTGTGCATGAGTTTGTGCCTCTCGAACGCCGGCTCGTTGGCGAGGATCTTCCCGCACTCTTTGCAGTAGAGCGGGTTGTGGATCCGCTGGTGCACCTTGAGCATGGTCATGCTCTTGAACTCTTTCCCACAGTCGTTGCATTTCATGATCTCACTCACTTCCACTTTGCAAACGTTCTCTTGGTGCTCCTTCAGAGCTGACGGGTACTCGAAGTGTTTGCCGCAGTTCGAACACCACACAGGTATTTTCAGCGCTTGCCCCTGTTGGGGGTCCGAGCTGGCTGCGTCGCTCTGGCTCGGTCCCGCTCTTGGCTCCTTTTTCCAGGAGAATCGGGCGATTTTCTTGTGACAAATGGCGTAAATTTGGTGCCTTTTCAGCCCGTGCATGTGTTTGAATCGTTTCTTGCAATGGATGCAGTGATAAGGCCGGTCCTCTGTGTGACACTGAATGTGCCTGTTTAGTGTTTTGATGCTGTCGAACGCTCTACCGCAGACAGGACACATTTTGAGGCCTTTCATGTTTACTGTTTTCAGGGGAGCAGATGGTGCCACTTCAGGAGTGTCTGCAGGAACATCTGGATTCACTTCTTTGTTACCCGTATCGCTGCAATTTTGAGCATCGGCTTCAGCCAGTATCTGTTCCACCGTCTTGCTCTGTTCCTCTCTGATCCCCTCGTGACCATGAATAATCTGATGCTTCTTCAAGGTGTCCTTGTACTTGAAGCCCTTCTCACATGTGACGCAAATAAAAGGACGCTCCTCCGTGTGAGATCTTAAATGTTTTGCGATGTCTGCGGAGCAAGGTAAGATCCTGCTGCAGATGGGACAGACTTTGCCCTCTGCTGACCCCTCTGCTGGCGGCTGTGGAGCCGAGCGCTGCGTGTCTCTCTTCTTTGGCCTTTTCAATTCTCTGTTCTTGCAAATCTCCTTCTGGTGTCTCTTTAAAACGTAAGGGTTCTTAAATTTCTTCTCGCAGAAGGAGCAGCTGTACGGCCGGTCCTCTGAGTGGGACTTCATGTGTCGCTCCATGTCCACAGGACGGGCGAAATACTTCCCACACAAAGAGCAGTTTTTGTTGTCTGACATCTTTGAGGTGTTTGGATCTCCTGCGTCCTCTTCTTTAGGGCTGCTGCTCATCTCGTCCTTCTCGTGGATGCGCATGTTGTGGCGCTTCATGTCGTAATGGTCCCTGAATCGTTTGTCACAGTTGGTGCATTTGTACTTGAGATCCCGGTTGGCAGAGTGAGTTTCCTGGTGTCGTCTCATGGCTGCAGCTCGCAGAAACACCTTACTGCACACGGGACACGTCTTATTATTGGAGTATTTCTTCCTTTGCCTCTTAATTGCCAAGTCTTTGTTTTCTTTTACAGCTTTTCTTTTTGACTGGAGCCTTTTGATTTGTTTCAGCGGCTGGAAAGCTGCTGGCTTCAGGGCGTCACTGACCTCCTCTCCAGCAGTTTCCTCCTCGTTTCCTTCATTTTCTTCATGATCATCAGGCTCAACCAAACCTGACGGCTGTTCGATCTGTATGTAGTCCAACAGCGTCACTGTCTCACCTTCCACGTGGACAGTCATACAGTTTTGCATCTGCTCTGATGAAGGCTGTAACTGAATTTGGTCAGGATCAATGACAACTTTCTCCAGCTGAGGGAGGGACAGTGAAGAGAGGATGCAGTTCCCAAAGGAAGAAGGAATGGTCTGAGTTTCATCTGTGAGGAAAAGAGGAATCTCATCAGTTTCATGCTCAGTGGCTACAGCTGTGATTTCTTCTCAAATCCAACATTCATAATCATACTGGTTCCAAAAATCCAAGTATTAAGTGTTATGAATATTTGTGAATTTCGTGAGATCGCCATCAAAAACTCCACATTATATCTGGTTTCTTATTTCAGAGTAAAGCATGTTTTTCAGTTGAGGACGAGGAAACCAATGGGCCCAACATGCCTGAGCCTGACTGTAGAGATCTTTCCGTCTCATGCTGCTCATTCCACCTTAAAACACCTGAATGCAGCCCTGTTTTTTCATTAGAGATGATAAACACTGAAATCATCACTGTGCACTGCGTGAAAAAGAAGCCTGGTCCTCAAAAACAACAAGACGAGATCCACTCGCTGTCATCTGGATTATAAATGTCTGTGACTAAGTCTGCCTCAGTTCATCACGTCTCTTCTTAAATTAAAAACTAAAGTTGATCAAACACATCACAGACCACCTAACTTTTGATACCCGACGAGTAAATAACGAACTTAGAAAGAGTTCTTTCCAGAACTTTGGACCGAAGAAATGAGAAAAAATTACAAAAGACATGACAGTCTCACTGCACTGAATGTAGATTATTAAACCGTCCAAGCAGCTCAGATGTGACTTACCAGATAAATCGAAATGTCCGAGTGTTGTGTGGTACTGGAGCACAGTTTTCAGGTGCAGTGGGTCAGGAACAGAGTGCACACACTCCTCCAGGGCTGATGGGACAGCGCTGAGCATGGACGCAGTCTGGGGAGGAAAGGGCTTTCAGCAGGCTTGCAACATGTGTGATAAAGTTTTCACAACAGGTTAAAGTTCCTCTCCAGACATGTTTCTACTGTGATTAGTATTTTTTAGAATAGTTTTCACATAAAAGGTTACAAAAACCATCATGCCATGAGGGAAAGTCAGCTGCTCAGCTGATCAGGCAACATTGCCACAAGGGAACAAAGAGTAATTTGTATTTCCAAGCGGCTCGACACTCCCAGGCTGCTGCACAAACCTGCACTTACTGCTGCATCATCTGATTTGGTCTGAACAAAGTCCAAGTTTTAGTGGTAAAACAGCAGTTTGTGTCACGATATCTAACAGTTAGCACAAGAAGGAACATGGGAAGATTCAGCCAAACATGTCTGAGTTTCAGTCAGACTCTGATAACAAGTCTGTTGTGCACCAAAATCAGCTGCTAGCAGACTGATTGTGTCTGTTTACACTTAAAATCTGGAGGCTAAAACAAGCAGATTAGCTAAATGATGACAAAACAGCAAGTTTCCCACACTGGTTCACTACCTGCTGAATGTCTGGAACAGGAAGAAGCTTCTCCAGCCTGGACAGGAAATCCAGCATTAGCACCTGTAGGGCGCTGTCATAGTCAGGCCCGAAATCCGTAGGAAAAACATCCTGGAACAAATAATTACAGTTTTAAGGTTAATTTACAAATTCTACCAAACAACCAACTACTGTTTATTTCATATTCTGTAGTATTAAGAAAGTTAATATGACATAAATGAAAAGATGCAAATCACAAACCTGGAAAAACTTCTCCTTCTCCTCCGAGTCTTTCAACAGCAGTTCAACTTGATCCACAAAATTTGATTCTGGAAACTCGACTTCTGCAAAACAAGGCTGGAACAAACGCACACACACACACATTTAGTTCAGAGGATCAAGAGAAATAAGTTGATGGAAAACACGACCAAACTGTCGAGCTCCATATATCATATTTAAAGATGCTAACCTGAGCCGCCCAAGTGGACACGAGGGCTTTGATCCGCTCCAGGTGCATTTCGATGGTTTCTCTATCAGTTATCTGCTCGGCCCGACACAATTCAAGAACCACCTGCAACAAAACGGGTTCACCTCAGGGTGAATAAAGCTGACAGCACAGCACCTGGAAATGTTTTCAACAACCAGCAGACTAACAAGACTCAGCACAGCAGAATGAATGATAGTGACATTTTATATCTAAAAAATATTAAACCTCTTTAACAGCTGCACTTTTATTGTCTGTGACAAAACAGTTTGAGTCGTTGTTGTGAATTTTAAAGGTGATTCTTGTATGATCACACCCAGGGGGGTGCTAGAATGCACCTCAAAAGGCTTTAAGACTCTGTTTTGACATCTGCAAGAGAGAAACAAACTGCTGTTTTTGTCATTTTTGTGCACTGAGTGTCCTTATAAAACCAACAAATGTCTTTGATAAAACATCAAGAAAAATAGCATCCAGTCTTACTCGAGCTCTGAGTCCCAGGAGGAGCTGAGCTTTCTGATCTGCATTCAGAAGGTCAGGAACAATTTCTGAAACTGTGCTGATGAACTCCTCCACCATCCCATAGTCCTGCACATTCCCCCTCTGGACGACCTGCCACATGGCTGCAGACACCAGGCGCAGAGGAGGTATGAAGAGGCGAAGGGACGGCAGCAGAAGAGGGGACTCCGGACATGTTTCTACAAATTTCAATATTTCAGCATGAATAATCACAGGGGATCACTTTACAGTGTGTGCTCGAAAATGAAACATATACATGTCACCACATAAGTGCAAGCAAATGTGTTTTATTTAAAAATAACTTAAGTTCACAGACATTTCTATAAGCTTGTTTTCTGTGCAGAAACAAAGATGTGTGAACTTAAATGCATCACTTATTACAAAGGACTTTTATGACCAGATTAATTCACTATGTCATCCTCAAGGACTGTCGGCCCAATAATATAGAATATTAAATGACTATTTTTGTCATCAATTAAAAATTTATTAATGAATAATATATTAATATCATTCCAGTTTCTCAATTATGGGTAGAAGCTTGTTTGTTAGTCTTTAATAACATGTTCATTATGTTATGATACTGGACTGTTGCAGGACAAAACACACAATTTAAATGGGTAGTTTATTCATACATAGCCTATTACCCCAAAAGCCAACAAGTATAAACTTAATTGATGGGTGGTAAATCAAGTAAACACACTCATTTTGAATTATAAACCATTAAATATAATAATTAACTTTAACAATAACAGTTTTAATGATAAACTTTAATTTCCCTGCATAATTTAACATAAAACTAATCATAACATAATTTTTAATTAATGACACTAATACAAAAACTAATTTACAGACAGGTAACCTCGGGGATTTGGGGTCTCTGGTGTCTCGGCTTAGTTGCCCAATTGCTGCCAGGCTGTCCCCAGATGCCTTCACTGCCTAGCGACTGTGTCGTAATTTCAACATAGCAGCACCCCGACAAAGTGGTACATGTGGCTACGGCAGTCGTGACTTTCTGTGCAAGTGAAGTTGTTAAAATGGTGAGGACCATACCCTTTTTACGGTATAACATTTCTTATTTTTTTGGCATTATATTAAAAAATAATCCTTGTTGTGTGTTTGTATTCTAACACTTTCTCGACCTTCAGACGGTAGCTGTCTCGTATTTTGTTTTTAGCCACTCAGTTAGCCATCCAGTTTTAGTTGAAGCCTACGAAGGCAGCATCTTCCAACCGTTACTGAGCTAATTATTAGCTAACTATGATGCTAACATCTGCTGACAGGTAGTTAGTTGCCGCTATCTGTGCCATTAGCTGATATTAGAGCAGTAATTTGGGGACAAAGTCTAAACATGGATTAAATTGCTAAGTCAGCTAATAGCTAGCTTAGCTGACGTGAAGCCCCTCCGATAACCGCCGTACACATCAGCCCGCTAACACTGTAACTTAGCACAAAGCCACCGCCATCTCAGAGCGGGGTACGCCATGTTCAAAATCGGGCGCACACAATCCGAAAGAAAACCTGATAACTCGCGATGGGTGATGGATGTTTGAGTTCTCAATGGCTTACCGTTTTCGGTGCGATGTGGGCTCTCCATGTTATCCCGGAAAATATTCAATTAGATTTGCAAATCAACTCGGGGTTGTTGTGAGTCGACGTCCGCCCGACCCTGCGGTGCAACTTAGCGGGGAGGAAGGGCGGCTCGATATGTTTTTGCGAGTGCGCAGGCGCAGTTGATAACGCTGGTTCTATATGGTTTAATTCATTTTTCGCGGTGTATTAAAGGTTCATGTTTGCACGACCTGCTGACACATATATGTTGTTAACTTTAGTCATTAAAACTTGCCACATATATGAGACAAAGTTCGCGATAACCTGTCAAGAAAAACATGTTCTTCTTCTGGGTCTGGATAGTGTCGGGGTAACATAAAGCTGTTTGGGTCATTACTGCCCCCTTGAGGCTGTGTAAGGAAATAACCCCAACATATTTTGGTCATTTTTCGACTCGCTGCCTTAAAAAATAAGTGTTATAACTCTGTTACATGTTAACCAGGATTTAATATATTTCATTGTCTTTCAACATAAATTAATCTACCATGTAAAAGGATTAAAAAAAATATTGCCTCTCATTTTAAAAGTTAAACTGTGGTTTAAATCAGCCATGGGTCATGACCTGCCATTACTTGTATACCATTAAACAGAAAAATATTGGTTTTTTTTTCTTTACAGATTTCCTTGATGTGGGAAAAAGGAAAAAACTTCCTCAACGACATGGACCTAATGACAGAAAGGGCAGACAAAATATACTATAGCAGCAGAAAATACAGGGAGTGCAGAATTATTAGGCAAATGAGTATTTTGACCACATCATCCTCTTTATGCATGTTGTCTTACTCCAAGCTGTATAGGCTCGAAAGCCTACTACCAATTAAGCATATCAGG
>JAQMCX010000037.1:9654481-9711892 GCA_029814765.1 Acanthurus leucopareius | reverse complement strand
TATTCAGCTTTGATATTAATGAGTCTTTTGGGTTCATTAAGAACATGGTTGTTGTTCTATAATAAAATGAATCCTCAAAAATACAACTTGCCTAATAATTCTGCACTCCCTGTATGGTATTACATGACTGATGTGATGTTGTAAAATCCTGTTGCAAGCTGTGTTTACGTCTGGAATACTATCAAGCAAAACTGCCCTCAGAATAAACACACTCATTTGTCATTGTGCAAAGAAAATCACATAGTTACATGAAATGGCTTACGTGTAAAACTGATTTATCTAAATAAAAAACTTTAATTTAACACAGTTTATAATTCTTTCATGAAGCAATAGTGTCAGCCACTTGCTTCTTTTCACAGTTTATTTCTGCAGACACTCCAAAAAGGAGTCACAGCCAAACTCTCCTCCAGACTTTTTATGACCTTGTATTTCTTCATCATCTGACTGCAGACAGCTCACTGGCTTTGTGAAGGAGCTGTCATGACTTTTAGTAAAGTGCTTTGAGTCATTTGCTCGATCGAAGTAAAGGGATCGATAAAACATCCTGGTACTTGGATGTGTCCAGATTTGTCACATTTTTATTCAGGTGAGGCTGCAGTGTCCTTGTGGACAAAAAAAAATATGCATCACCATTAGATAAGAGAGTGTCAAAGTTGTTTACATAATGTTAATGCACAAAAATCATAGTTCAGGCCTTCAAAATGATTAAATGATCCTCAATTATCAGCTGCAACACCTCTTACACTGCTGTTATTGCTACTGTGGATTTAACCTTCTGCTTTCAAAGATAATGTTCCAGCTTGTTCTATTGTTGTCCAAAAAACTATTAACACAGTTGGTTTTTTTTTTTCATTTTTAGCATTTATGGGACAAATTTAACTGTCCATAATGTGAGTAAGTGTACAAAAAATTGCATGAAAATAGGCTAACTTTCAAAAAATTACAAATGTTTTGTTGTAAGTAGGATTTTTCATGTTATCTACTTCTACTCTTGGTCCTAAAAACACAGGATTACCATTTTTAAACCTCAAAACACAGACCAGACGTAATGGTGAATCTAACTTAACTTACAGTCATTACCTGGAAAATTGTTGTTTTTTTAATATCCATGTATATTCATAATTAAATTTGCTGCATAATTGTAGCCTGTTAGCATATCAGCTAACATGCAAAGTAACATTGCAGCAGTAAAGAGGTGGAAATGTCATCAGTGTTGAACTATTGGAAATTATTGGTTTTGGCACTAAATGGAGAGTCGATGGATCACCAAATTATTCATCATCCAGGATCATGACTGTTTTTTTTCACAAGTATTTAATGTGTTGCTGTTGCTGCTAAAAACACATCAGAAATAAAGCAAAATGTGACTTTTTTATGGTTTAAACTCTGGTCGTTTATTAGCTGTCCACAAAAGCATGTTATGGAACCACAGAAACTGTAGCACGAGTGTAACATTCCTTTTTGTTGTTATACTCCACCACATCCCTGCTTCTCACACCATGTATAATTTATATTTCATATATATATTTTGTACAATATACATGTTCTCATCAAAGGAAAAATAATAGCAAAAAAGTTCAACCCCCCCCTCCCCTCCCGGACTCGAAAATCTAGTGAATATCCCATGCATGTTTCCACTGCGTCTAGGGAGAAATGTCGTTTATTACCAGGAACAAATATGCAGGCAAAGAAACGCTCAGACAAATTAAGGGGAAGGTCTTGTTGGACAGAGCTGGTGTACGAAGCACATTCTCAACAACATTAAACAAGAAGAGCCATGCAAACTGACATTTAGCCTAATCTACGGCTTTGACCCCGTTTCAAACCAAAAGCGCCAGTACAGGGGGCAAGCTAAAGTTAGTCTCTTTGCTAATGGCGTAACATTAAGACTAATAACATGACAGAGATAAGCTTAAAAAAAGACTTTTAGCTTATTCTCGTAGTCTAAAGCCATATTCAGCTGCTTTTAGGTCACAATAAGACTTGAACTTAAGCTCACTGTTGAGATACTAATGCTCTTGAGTGTGTGTGAGGCTACAGTAACACTGGCACAAGAAGTGCTTGACATCATTATGAACCTTTTGACCTCTGCGGAGACAAAATGGTTTGCATCTTTGAGTTACATCTCACATCTCACCTTTAAACAGCAAGTTTCAATTCAAATGCGGGCGTGTTATGATTGGATATAAAGGTAAATATGTCGTGAGGATGGATTATTTCAACAGGAGTTAGTTTTAAATATATTATCAGCTTTTTTTTTAAAGCTGTCAGGATAAAAATCAACAAACTGGGAGCCTGTAAGTTAGAAATATTCTGTTAAAATGAGTGAAACACACTGAAAAGAAAATACACCGTGGGATGTCACGAAATGTGAATAAAACTAATATATTCAGGCTTTTTTCAGTCACTCACTTGTCTCTATTTTATGTCTTTTAGTTCACATTTATACCGTAGCTCCACATCCTGTGGCATATTATTTATTGTAATACTCAAAAGTAATACAGTCTGGAAATATTGCTTGATTTATCAACTTTAAAGTATCTTTTTATATAATCTTTTTCACTTTTGTAAAACAAAATAGCTGTGGAATGTAAAATAAAATATATAGTGCTATGCATGTAGGTAAGAAAATAAAGTCATAGGATAACATCTATATTTCATTTTCTGTAACTATTTACAGAGCTGAAAACCAACTCTTATATGCTCTTATTATTCTCTTAAAATGTGAAATTTTGGCCCTAAATATATATTTAGTTAAATTTGAGTGTGCTACAATATTTGAAGTCATAATATTTGTCTTTTATCTGAAGGTACAGTCGTATTTATGCAGAAATAACGTCACAGAGTATGAGGACACTTTAGATACATTTGCATTGAAAGCCGTTGGAAACAGAAGGGAAGCTTCTTTTTTTTTGGTTTGTTGCTCGACAACATTGCACATCTTGTAAATATCCAACTTTTGTTACATTCATAAAATAAACTGCAGGTCCTGTGATTTCATCCTAAACTGAGTTTCATTTAAATGTTGTTGAACTGCATTAAGTTTCACTCTTTTTGAGCGACTCTGCATCATTTAAAGGTTAATAACTTGGGGCTGCTGCTGGAAAAATGGCTGCCTGGTTCAGCGTTTGGTCCTTTGGATTCGAGCAGTATTACCTAATGCTCACCTGGTGAACAGGTGTGTGGGAAAATGCAATCATGTGGAAACAAAGACTGATTTTCTGCAAGCTTTGAGTCGATTAGAGACACAACATTCCCGTCACAGAGCTTCATCAGACGTCAAATTCAAAACATGAAACAACTCGTCTTCATACAGACGCTGCAGGCTGCAACAGCCAATGAAAAACAGGAGCCAAATCACCAACACCTGAGAAAATCTCAGAAATCATGTTTTGTCTTTATGTTTGATGACTAATGATGATAATCAGAGTGGTAGCAAACTAAAAGTACTTTACTGTTAAACTTTATAACAAAACACTTTAGCAAACTCGTTGAATTAATCCCAAACTGACCCCCGAGTTTAAAGGCGACTCGTTCACGCTTCAGATCGTGTTTTTCTATTTTTCCAGCACTTGAAACTTTAGCCTCGATCCTTCATAAGAGGTGCCCTCAAACTGAATATCAAGCCCTGTTATTATTGTATGTTTATTGCTAAAATGCACCTTTGGATTCAAACTTAACGCCCACTTTAAAGTTTAAAAGTACACTGGTTTGTACTACTTTTAACCTTTTTATCAAACAGAACAGATATTTTCTCCCAGTTGTCTGCTGCTTTTTGATTATTCAACAGGGAGAGTTTAATGCTTCTGCAAGTTTTTTTGCAATTTTTAAAAACAACTTCTGTAAAATTGGCAAAAGAAAATGCAAATGAATGCATTTTTCACCAACTACTGATGGCAGAGTTCATTGAGATAAAAAGTTGGTGGTGCCTTTTCTACAGTCACGTGCTGTTAAACTGCTGCAGAATAAAACGTTGCAATGAGAAACCTGGAACAAAAACAACATGGAAATGATGATTGAAATATGAAATTTAAGGATTATGGGTTAAATATTTGAATCACACAGATCTGATGCTTCATTTGCTGCATGATTTAAGTCTATTTCCACCTCAACTAGTTGTATATTTAGTTGTTTTATTCTGTACATCAATTCAAATGTTATTATGAAAAATGTGCTTTAAAAAAGGCAATTTAATGAATTTTGTTGTGTCTCTAATAAACATTATTTCCCTTAATGACTCTATTGAGTGAGTGGGAATTATTCTTTTCTTTTGACTGAACTGATGTTGAAAAATTCAGCTGAGGTGAAGTTTGAAACAAAAAGTGACTTAAGATGCATCTTGTGGATCAACCCTGATAATCTGGAATGTATCAGAAATGAGCAAAAAAATTATTGATTGGATTTCAACTGGAACAATCATCACCCTACTCAGCCCTACCGATCTACACAGAAAGCACACCGAAAGCGAAACAGAGGGTTCAAACGAACAGATTAAACATGCAACTTTGCATATAAACAGACACAAACAGCAGAGACGAACTGGGAGCACATTCAATGAGACCGGTGTCATCAGCCAAGCGAGTGTAGGAGGATACTGTACATCAGTTTTTTACAAAAAAGAGAACGACCAGCACGATGAGTTGAGGACGTATTTACACTTTGCTTAAATATCTCTAAAGAGGAAGTCCCTGCCAATCGAAATCCATCCCCGAAATCCCGCTCAGTCAGTTTTGCAGTGGATAGAAAGTTAATAAGCAGCTTTTTTCCCTTCCTTTCCCTGGAGAAAGTGGTCCGTGAAGTAAGCTCTGCATAAAAAGCAACATCAGGGCAGCTCAGTTAAGTAGGTGTCATGCAACAAAAAAAAAAAAAAGAAAAAGAAAAGAAAAAGTCGACAGTGTGTTCGTGGAGTTGATTTCCCAGTCGGACATCAGTGTTTTCAAGCGTTCAGTCAGCATAGATTTCACTGAGTGGGCCGTCTTTAGTCTTTAATCAGCGCTGCAGTGTCGGCCAGTGTGGAAGTTCCTGTGATCAGTTTGGCCTCTGCGCACGATAGATATTAACACAGTGAAACGTATCCAACAAACATGTGACAGAATGAAATGTAAATAAGTTCAAAAATAGTCCACCTAAAAGCCCGTCCAGGCGTTGCTACTAGTCGTTTCTATTGGTTTGTATAGTAGGATTATATTTTGGCATGTGTCAAATGTTATACTGCGATGGCATCCACTTGCATTAAGTGACGTTTGTAAACCAAAGTCTCATATCAGAGATGATGAGAAAGCTGCTTTTATTGAGTTAAAATTCTACTCTACCTTTTTTTTTAAGCGAAAAAAGGTGTACAGACTGTATTTCATGCATGTATCTTATATGAAATACCATACGTTTTCATAAACACGATTAGGTCTAAGTGATACTGCTCATGTGGGTCAAGTCAGTTGGTTTTTTTTTTTACATTTTCTTTTTTTATTGTAAGGGTGTGAAGTTGATCAGTGGGAGCTTTTAGCACAACAGAGTTCAAGCCTCCGACGAAGGCGAGAAAGTTCTCTCTCTGTTTTCGTCTCGTACGCCGTCGTTAACTCTTAACGGGGCTGAAACCGGCAGATTTAAAGGGAATCCCTGACGTAAAAACATCCGACGGCCCCGCTGCAGCGGCGGAGCCAGGACACGTGGACGGGGCTGCGTGATGGGGGGTTAAAGGTGGTGTTACATGGACGCTGTGCCTGGATCGGAGGGTTTATTTGTGGGGGTTGAGGGGTGGATGGGGGGGACGATGTCACACCACGGAGCCCTTGGAGGTGGAGAGGTGGATGGAGCGAATGCGAATGGCCAGAGTTTTCTCCAGGTCCAGGAGGATGTCGGAGTAGATGCCGGGGCTGGAGACGGGGCTCTCGGGGGCGGGAGGTTCGTACAGCAGCTGCTTGAAGCTGTCGAGCTCGATCAGCAGCACCATGTTCTTCAGGAAATAGCCCTCGATGAAAGCCGTAAGCTCGGACGCACCAAGGAACTGAAAGAAAAGAAAAAGATGAGAGAAATAAAACATCAGAGGGTTTTTTAATTACTCAGAAACTTCATGAGAACATCAGGATCAGGTTTTATGGAAGGTTTTGTGGTTATTGTGGAAAGTTGATGAACTCCTCGTCAACATTGACTCAGTTGTGGTGCATTCAGGGGCACAGTTCTCGGTCGGTTCGTCTGTTCCTCAGTCCTGCGCTTGCTGGCTGTGTCATTACTCAGATTTCCTGCCTGTATTCTCTTTGCTTTATCAGTTTGTTTCTACTTTAGTCTTTGTTTCTCCCTGTTTTTATTTTGGGTTTGCATCAGTCTGCGTCTTCTGTTCAGTTGTCTGCGAGTTATTTGTCTGGATTTCAGCTTTGTTATTAAAGCTCGCTGTGGGTTTTTTCAGTCTGTCTGCTTTGAGTCCTGCTTTTGCTGAATCATCTTATCCACTTTTTTAATCAAATCAATAAAATTTGACCATTTTTATGTAAAAAGGCCTGTAAAGACGTTTAGCAGGTGCGATGTTTACCATGTTCACCATTTTAGTTTAGCATGTTAGCATGCTAACACTTGCTAATTAGCGCAAAAACAAGGTACAAATGAGGCTGATTGATGTGTCATCAGTTTGGCAGGTACTTTGACATAAAGCAGTGGTAAGGACAATTGAATTTTTGACCAGATGATGGCGCTCCATCCAATTCTTTTTGTGCTAAAGGCCCTCTGGAGATTCAGTGTTAGGTTTGTCCACTCTGAGCTACTGTAGAAACATGGCGGACTCCTTGGGAGAGGACCTGCTCCCTCTGCAGATATAAAAAGCTCATTCTAAGGTTATGAAAACACAATTATTCTTATTTTCAGGTGATTATGCACAAATAAAAACATACTAATCAATATTTTATTCAATTTCAGACATATTCTGAATATCTATCACCTTAAATCTTCCTAAAATTCTACACACTGGACTTTTTCAATACAAAAATGTGGACTCGAGCAGCCTAATATGTTGATTGTCTTATAACAAACGGTATTGTAATTTACCGTAAATGTTCTCTGCCACCTGTCTGTTATCAGCGTCTCACCTTGGCGTGTTTGTAGAGGTCGACGCAGGTTTCCGTGGTGATATTCTTGGAGCAGATGATCTCACAGTGTCTCTGAAGGGCCTCTAGTTGGAAGAATTTGGCTGCAGAGAGGAGCTGCAGGGAACAGTACAGCCACACAGAATGAGGCGCAGGGCTCGGGATTAGAAACGCTAATGCTTGTGTTGTCGCTCAGCAGGCTTTGGTTAAGACTCTCTTACCTCCATAACTTCAGTGTTGCGTATGTGCAGTGACTCAGTGCCTCCACAATACAGATACTGCATGACCAGCTGAAACACAGAGCAGTTCAGGGTTCAGGCTTTAGCATCGTTTACCCAGTTTGTTCACAGTTTCAGCAAAGTTTAGTTTCACTGTTGTTATTTTAGTCCATCTACATACGACATGTATCATTTCTATCCAATTTCTCTCTTTCCTTTTTTATTTAAAGATCTAAGAAGACAGAGAGTTGTATAAATCTTGTAGCAATCGAGACAGTCACCTTGGCTCTGAAAATTAGCTTTGTTTAAATTTTTTTACTATTTCCTGATATTTTACAGTCAAATTAACTGCAAAAATATCAATAGATTAATTTATTAATAAAGAGAATTGTTAGTAGAAACTGACTGATGAATCCACTGAGGCTAATATTAATCAAAAAAATGGCTGAATATATGCATACAAGTATGTCAGATGATAATTAAAGGAGGCTGGCAATATTATATATGATAATATTTTGTTATTGTTACATAATAGCCTAAGAAATCTGGTCTGCCTCGAACTGTTAGCTGATAATTTACTTTGCATTTTGGGAAAGTTTTTGTGGTTTTGGTTTATTATTTGAAAGCAAAGCTTCTAAAATAAACAACCACCATGCACAAATTGCAGGTAAGATTTCCCTTTTTCTTAAATAATCGTGGAATGAAAAACATTGGTTACATTTACAGATGAACTGCCACTGTCCTCTGCTGTCTTTGTGTGTCAAGAGTTTCACACAAACAAAAGTTAAAACAGGAAAGTTTACACTGTTTTCTTATTTTCCTTCACTGAAACAAACAGACCTCCATCAGTCAGTTCAGACTTTTTTAATTATTAGATGCTAAAATCATAAAAATATCCCATTCAGTGTCATATTTAAGTTCTATAACAAAATTATATTAAACTTTTATGAGAAAACTTCAACCATATTCATATTAGAACCATTTTGGACATTAAAAATATAGCAGATTTTTTAGATTTTCCCTTTAATTGATGAGTTAAGAAGTTCATTTCAGGCACTGAAGAAGATGATTCAGTACAAATCTTACATGGAAAATATTGTACTTGACGTGGCTGATCTCAATACAGGTGTTTTCTGCTGCTGGTCTGTTCTGTAGCAGTGACTTGAACCTGCATGAAACACAAGGAATCATGGGTATATATCAAAGCTGCAGAGAGAAAACAAGAAACATATCAACAAACAGCTTAACTCTTTACCTCGGTGAAGCGGTAAACAGCAAAACTTTATGTGCATAAAACGGTTTCCCCTCCACCAGGAAAGTAACATCAGACATGTCCTTGTTGTTGAGGAAGTGAGGGTCTAAAAGAGAAGAAAATGATGACATTAAATCCAATAAAAACATCCAAACGATGCCTCATTACTCAAATCTCCTAAAGCGCGCATGCAGAACAGCAAACAGCAGAAGATTAAGCTAATGTGGTCATTAATTACTCAGACGGTGATTCATCACTCAGCTATCAGAGCAGATTTAACCAAATACAACAAACCCTGTTTCATTAGTATTCTAAAAAGCAGCTGATTGGATCAGATATCTGCTCCTTTGAGCCGAATATCCTCACAAATTAATCAGCTGTCAAACGATATTAAAGCTTTTATCCTTTTCACACACACAAAATAACACTTCTAATCATATCCTGATTGAACACTAGGTGGTGCTGCAGCACAGACGGAGCATGTCAGCGTCTCCTCATGCTCTTATTATAAGAAATATGGTGAAAAAAAAGGAAAATGTGGAAATCCGTGACTTTCCCGACTTCAAAGGATGTTTTAAAAGCAGATCAGACTGATTAATCACATCATTACAGACGCGTGAGCACAAATATCTGCGTGCAAAACATCAACATGATAAATGTTCAGAGTCCCACTGATGCCACAGCTTCAACTGCACAGATATCTGAGAATAATGTGTGTGTGTGTTTTTGTGTGTGTATGTGTGTGTGTGTGTGTGTGTGTTAGGGCTCCTTGTCTACATTAAAACAGTGTTGATTTAACTCAAGTAGCTTAAAAAAGCGAAGCATTAAGACTTAATAGATGATTTGTCCTCAACCTTCACATTTAATCCTCAGATGTTAATTGAAAAATAATTTCTTATTTTTTTAATATGCACTCATTAATCTGCAAGCGAAGGCCAAAATACTGTGGATTATGAAGAGTTATTTTGCAAAAGATGTTAAAAAGCCAAACTTAAAATGCATAAACAAACATTTGTTTTATTTACAATCCCTTTAGAGCAAAATATAAAAACATTCTGTATTAAATAATAATAAATAACACCGGCTTAAAGTATTAAAGTATGATGCAAATAAGTTTTCACAATATGGCCTTTATTTATTTACTATTATGATGCAATTTTTTTTTACTACTTTTCTGCAGCACTTAACAATAACCACCTTTGAGATAATATATAGGATAAATGCGATTTGGACTCAGGTGAGCAGCTAAAAATAAACGCACGGATTAAACCAATAAAAGTCTTTATTCCTTTGAGTTCACTTAAGTCTTAGCTGAGACGATCCATTATGAGAGGATGAGCAGTCGTGACAGTGTTTGACGCTGGTCTGATGTTTCTGTCTGAAGCTCCACTAAAAAGGATTAAACAGCCTCCTGCAGCTCAATCCTGTGAAAACAGTCCCACTTTGAGTTTATATCGATCTGTGACGTCTCACAGCAGCCTGCAAGCACTTACATAAAGACTTTAAGGCTTTTGTAAATTAAATTTAGGAATTTTTAATACCTTCAAAGGACTTTTATTGAGAAAAATTAACTATTTTTTAGACTAGTCTCGACGTCCAGATTCGCAAACTGCAAGTTTTTCCTGCAGAAAACACAAACAACTTTTCTAAACAACACTTTTTAGCTTGATTTAATTATCCTCTGGCTAAATTATGCCAAAAGCAATGTTTTTTCACTGAAATGCATAATATCATATTACAGAAATGTCAAAAAGGAAACTGCTGCATAAAGTATCAGTTTGCAAATGTTGTCACATAATGAGTTTGAGGCAATAATCTGTGACATTTGTATCAGTTCATATTTGCCTTTTTGCCATTCTGAGACACAAAATGACAAAAGCAATTCAAACTGCAATCCGCTCATAAAAAGTTTAATGTTTACAAGAAAACTTAAGTTTGAAAAAGAGCAGAGCGCCACCTACAGGGGCTTAATGCACTGAAAACTAAAGGAAAAGGAACTCATTTCTGTGTATTTAGCACATTTAGGTGACCTCACCTGTGTAAGAGACAAATTCCTCCTTTAAAAAACAAGAATCTCTCAGCTTTAACTCGACGTCTGCTGTCACTCAGCTTCTTTTAATGCAGAAAATGTTCAGGAACACTCAGTATTTTTAACTCGCTCTCTTACCTAAGCGCGAGGTCTGCTTCCTCTTGATCTCTGTCAGCTTAGGGATGGGGAAGGGCCCGTAGCACTGCGTGAAAATGACTGACAGCTGCTGGCTTATCACCTCGTTCTGCAAACACACACCAAAACAAGTGAGGACCGAAACTTTACTCAGATTAGACTTTTCCGGCCTTTGATTCCCATGAGCCATCCGGGACAAAATTTTATGCAAATGTATGATAATATGGGGTTTGGAGAGCAACTAAATATATGCAAATGTGAGCGTTAATGTCACCCAAGCGCACGAACACGGGACAGTTTGTATCCCAGCAAACCCGCCTTACTTTGTCAGATGTTTCTCTAACAAGCGTTTTGTTTACATGCACATGAAAGAAAGCCCCAGTGACCTTGCTGGCTCGGAGGATCTGGAACATGAGCGGCAGGCCGTGCGTGATGAGCTCCTCCGTGTATTCGTCCTCCTGGATGCAGCTGAAGTCTTTGAGCAGGCCCTGGATCAGCGGCCGGCGGTGCTGGATGAAGCAGGTACGCAGGGACTCGAGCCAGGTGTGCAGCGTCCAGGGAACGCCTGGGAATGACGCCACACGAACAGTGAATACACACACACACGAACAGCAAAGTTGAACTTGCTTGCAGCAGTTTCAAGGGCGACAGAACCGACCATGTTTCCATCACTTTATGATGTTAGCATGAGCTGAAGGACGGTTGCATGCTGAGTGTTGGATGAGTGGGAGATTGGAGGATCTGGAGGGAAAATACAGGCACCGCTGGAATATAATTAAGGGATGGCTGTAATGTTACGCAACAACATAATGAGCTCTGTATGATGTGTGTGTATGTGTGAAATTAACTTAATAATGACATGACAGTGGAGGTTTGTTAGAAATATATCTGCTGAAATGATAAGTTGACTGATGGAGAACAAAGTCAACCAATTTTAATCAGTAGTCTGTCAGAAAAGTCATTTATTTAGCAAAAATACATAAAAATATGCTTATTCCAGCCTCTCAAATTAATTTTTTTCCTCCTTTTCTTGATTTTTTGGGGCATTTCTGCATTAATAATTGAACAAGTGCCATTTAGACAGAGATAGGAAAGACAGTTAAAGAGGTGATGACATGCAGAAAAGTATCCTGGCTGTTTTCAAACCTGCGAGTTAATGCTAAGCTATGCTAACTGGCAGATCAACCTTTTTATCTTTTTATCTCACCAAGAAAGCGAATAAATGCATTTCTCAAAAAACTAAACATCTGCAGACGAAACAACTGGTCTGACTCCATCTGCTGAGGACTGTTAGATGTGTTTCTTTGCGTTGAGATTGTTCTGTCAACCGAAAGAGTCAGTCAATTAATCCTAATCAAAGCCAAATCAAAAGCCACTCAGGCTCTTATGAACTAGACAATATTGCAGTAAAAGCTGGTGATTTCCACATTTACAGAGCGAGCTCTGCCTGAGGACTCTTTCTCATCATCGCGTTCACACCTTTGACCCCAGCTATTATCGCCTCAGATATAAAACGCCCTGCTCGTGTGACCGTTTCATGGTTGGATGAGTAGCGGTGATTGCTGAGAGCGAGTACAGGACAGCACAGGACGGGACAGGACAGGCACAGCATGAGCACATCTCCAGGACAGCTGGAGGCACCAGAGAGCGAGGCATGGCGAGGCGCCAGTCAAGCATGTATTAGTAAATCTGACCTAAGCTGCGGATGTCTATGGTGATGTCCACATGGCCGTGCTCTGCGCTATGGTACATGGCCTCTCTCAGGGCCCGCAGTTTGGCCTTTCCTGTTCGCAGGGTCCCGCCGCCGTTGGCCTGTGGCGCCAACCTCTTCTCTCCGGGATCCGAACCCTCGGCCAGGATCTCCTCCAGGGAAAGCACATCCCCTTTCTCCTTCTCCGACTGGGCCAGGAGCTTCCGAAACACATTCCTATGGACAAACCAGGACAGAGGTTGAACGAGAGCGGTGCAATAATAAATAATAAGTGCAAAAGGTACAAAGAGGGACTCAAGCTGTTGGAAGAGGGTGAAAAAGCTAGCTAACACCTCGCCTGGCCTGGGGTCAAATAGTAGGAAGAGAAGTTGTTAAGTGGATGATCACAGACTGGAAAATGTCTCTAAATTAAGCATAAATGTACTGTGTTAACTCCACATTAAGCCCATCCAGCTCTCTGGCTCTGATGGCACTTAAAATATTCTCATGTACTTAATTAAGCCCGAGTGCACGCTCTGAACCTCCATCCCTGTTCTGTGGAGTCAAAACATGCGAAGCTGGGATTGATTTTGCCTCCTCTGAAGGAGAAAAGACAGTGAAAGATGTTGTTAAAAAGCGGGTTTTATTTGCAAATTAATGACGCAGTGTTTCTGCAAACAGAGTGCTGCAGCAGTAACAGATGCCTCCCACTGAGAAGAATGGACTTCGACACGTATGCAGCGCCATCACAGCCAGAGGATGCATCACTGTGCCATCTGCTTCAGCGAGGAAGGGCTCGTTTAGACCGAGCTAACATCATTTCCTGTTTCCGAGATTGTTGTTTGATCGCCATTAAAAGTCCCCTCAGGTTTGAGTTTACCACCACCGGATTACCGCAGCGTTTTACGGATTGTCGCCACTAAATCACCAAAAGTATGTAGACACCAACAGACTCAGACCTCCATGTGATTGTTGGATATCTATATTCCTTAGTTGTGGATGTTTATCGGAAGCTTCCAGCTCCTGACAGGCTTTGCATAACTTTTGGAGCCTGTCTGCAGGGGATTTGCTCCCATTCAGCCATAAGGGCACCGAGGAGATCCAACACTGATTTTTGGGTAATTAGGCCTGGCTTGCAGATGGTGTTTTAAATCATCCCAAAAGTGCTGGATCTGGTTGAGTCGAGTTTCTTCTCACCAAATGCGACAAATCATTCCTTAATGGAATAGTTTATGGACCTGGCTTCGTGCTCGGGGGGGAAGGTCCCCAAGCTGGTGCCACAAAGTCGGAAGCACACTGCAGTCTTAAATATTGTTGCATATTTCAGCTGTAAGAAACTGACTGGAGTCCAGCTCAAACCATAAGAAAAGTTCTGGACCAAAAGCACATAAGTGTAACAGGTGTCCACATACTTTGGCTACATAGTGAACATTGGGTCCATTTAAAAAAGTAATTAAAGGAAATAATGTATATTTTGTGCATACAACATGTAGAAAATGAAAAATGTGAGATGTTGGTTGAATTAGCAAAAAGCTAAACCTCGTAGCTGCACAAAAGCTCTGTCTTTCCCATAAAGATGCTGGTTTCATTCACTTCTAAAAACTCTTAACAGGTTATATTCAAATATATTGATGACTAGCTTACAAGCTAACAAGATGCAACACGTAACAAAAACAAGTCTGAGGCTGTTTTTTTGTTGACAGTATCTGTTTCCTGCTTACAGATTTATGCTAACCTTCTAGTCAACATTGAAACTCAACCTATCAGTCTTTATTTCTTAACTCCTGCTCAGAGTACAAACAAGAACATGTTGCATAAAAGGTCAAAAAATGTAAGATAAGGCTGCTGCCTCTTTCCAAAGTATTTGACTGCACATCTTGTTGACAACACGCTGTCGTCCTCTGGCAGGAAAAAGACCCTCTGTGGTTGAAACATTGTCATGTCAGTGAGGAACAAAACAGACATTCAAATGATGCAGCAGTGCCTGGGTGGTTTTTTGGGTCTTTTTTCTGTCCCTTGCGCATTTAATTGTGAGCACATGCAGAGAAAGAGAACTTTCACAGTTCACTATCTCGTAGCCAATCTTATAATGCAGTTTGTTTCTGCTCACGCGCTGCAGTGGGATCATCATTCTGTAACTGATTGTCTTAATAATGCTGCATTGTGTTGTTGGCTTGCTCCTCCACTCCACTTCCTGACAGCTCTCACTGCCCTGAATGTTAATGGGCTTTATCTTACTCCGCTGCAGGGAAATGATGTCAAACTGAAGCCATAAGCGCCGCTGAATAGACTGCGGCGCTTATCGTCGCCTGCTGTCTGACAGTGAGACCGAGATATCTGCCTCTCATATACTGCAGGATTCTGTGAGAGGCAGATGGGCCGGGGCAGAGTGTGTAAATGGATCAATACTGCAGTAATGGATATATCTCCGGCCGGCTGGCTGGCTGGCTGACTGGCTAGCTGGCTGGCTGGCACTAGTGTTTTGGTCCTGGTGTGTGTGTGTGATGGTGTGTGTTACCTGTGGCCATGTGCTGCTGCCAGGCTGTACGAGTTCATGTCACCCAGAGGAGCCGAGGAGATGCCGTTTCGACACATGGTCCCGATCATGGGGTCGGCCCCTCGTTCCAAGAGCAAACTCACCAACTCGAAGTTGCCTGACCAGAATAACACATGAAGAAGATAAATAAAGGTTGCATAAACATGAATATGAAACCATACATGTCGATCAGTAGTGGAATGCATCTTCAAAGATTAAACAAAAGTACATTTTTAAGTTTTGCATGTATTAATTTAAAGGGACAATATGTGTAAAAGGGGGCAGCGTAACACCAAAGCATCCTCTGTGTGCTGATCATTGTTCTCTTTGATTAATCATCAGTCGTATCTGGAAGCAGCAGTTAGCTTGTTAGCTCAGTTAGCTGTGCAGCTAGTGAAAAAAGGCCAAATCAAGTTGTTGAGTAACATTTTGAAGGAATTTTATTCGTATTGGAGTATTTTAGACTGTTTATGATGACATAAATTCTCCGTCACAGGTCAGTTTTAAAAGAGAGACTTCCTTTTCTTTCTTTTTATGAAGCTGATGCTGATTTGTAACTGAAGCTAAATTGTTTAAATTTATTTCTCCATTCCATGCAAGTTTTACTTTGACTGAACGGACACAGTGACATGAAGGAAATTTAAGGAAAAAAATAAAGGATATAACCCATCTGCATCTATGCCTTATATATTTACTTATGTACAATTAGCAGTTCAGGACCTTTACTTGTAATGGAGTATTTCTACAGTGTGATATGTGCACTTTTATTCAAGTAAAGCATCTTAAACACTTCTTTCATTACATATATTAGTGCTGAAACTTGTCCTAAGCATTCAATACCAGTTTAAATTCTTCAGCACTGATCTTATCTGACACAGACCATCTAAAATATAAACTTCATGATGTTTGCATTGGGTACTTTAGCTTTTATATCCCAGTAAAGTTGACGTGAGGGAAAAGTAAAGACCTGCATCGAACTGTTCTGTGCTTAGAAAGTCTTTTGTTTAGTGCTTTTCATTAACAGAATTAGCTCTGGGATTGTGGTCTTTATTTAATCTACATTATTTATCATTTAATGAGCGGGATGTTAATAGAGTTCATTATGCTTGGCTGTGTGCTCAAACCAACTGTTACCATGGCAACGCCGCTGCCTCCACCCTCCTGAGGGGACTCACTGTAACACGGAGGTTTCCTACTGTATGTCGACTTGTTGTCGGAGTTAAAATTTAACTTTTTACAATTAATAACTCAGATAGTTTTAAGATATTTTAATTGGGACGCCTTCCTGTCCCAACCCGCTTCTGTGTGTGTGTGTGTGTGTGTGTGTGTGTGCACAGAGCAGCTACACACACACCTTAAAACAGGTTGTGAGCTATTATGGTGACAGATGGGTGAAAATTGCATGTTAAGTGTGTGGAGTTGTGTGTGTAGATTATGTTTCATAGATGATTCAGCGACTTACAAAATTCATAAATCCATGTATGACAGGTATTTATAATGAGGTTTAAAGGGCAAAACAAATTATGCAAATTTTCTTGGAGACCATAAAATAGAAAGCTGCAAAGGAAATGGTGTGAAAATACCAAATAAACCCAAGTAAAACTTGATTTCTGCAAAAAAATCTGATGCATTTAAAGAAAAAAATTCTTGTTGATTTCGTTGAAAAGACTGACACCATAGGCTAGCAGTCAGTTTGCTTAGCCTCACATAAGACTGTAAATATATGATAACAGCTAGCTTGGCTCTGTGAAAATCAGACTATCAGGTTTTATCTTATTTGTTTAAAAATCTCAGTGTTTGCTCATGTTAGATCTCCAGGTTGGTTCACAAAGCCTGGCTGGGTCAGAGGCATGATGGGATTGACACACCTGCTCATATTCAGTAGTCTGAAAACATAAAAACCAGCAACGAATACATTCATGGTTTGCGTCAAACATCAAAGTATTTAAAAAAAATTTAATTATAAAGCTTTTGAGCTGCCATGATGGGATTCTGTTACCTTTGAAAGAAGCTAGGCTAGCTGTTTTCATCCAATTCCAGTTTTTATGCTAAGCTAAGCTAAGCTAACCAACTGCTGGCCCTAGTAAGACTATTATCAACCCTCTGAACCTTCTCTCTGACGCTGAGCAAGAAAGCTGAAAGAACACGCTTTCTAAAATGCATTGGGGTTAAACTGTTCCTTTAAATGCACATCTTGCTCTGCTTTCACACTCGATTCATTTTGACTGAATTAAAGTGTCTGCCGCAGGTTCTTTCATACACGGCTGCACAAGTATACAGCCTCGTAATCAAGGGAAGCAGCTTTGAATATTCACTGCATTCTTGACTCTCAGATAGTAATTGAAAGTGATAAATTAATTAGAGGATGCTTTGCGGAGTGAGAATGCCTGCTGGTGAGCTCGAGCATGTCATGAGTAATCTTCTATACGCTGTATTTAGAGTACAAGTACTTGGGTCAAACGTGCACGTCTGTAATCCACACCTCCACTGTTGGGTTTGTGATTACCTGCAGCAGCGGCCAGCTGAAGTGGGGTCTCTGTGTAGTTCTCCGCCCCATCCTGCAGGGCGCCCTCCACATTCGCTCTGTTATCCAGCAGCAACTGTGGCGAGGAGGGAGGGTGTTGGAGAGGGGAGGAAGAGAGGAGGAGGGGGGACAAACCAGGAGGAGGGAGAGCAGGGAGGGAGGAAACAGGCGAGGGAGAGACGGTGTGTTACACTCAGGCTTGGTGAGAGGAAAAGCCTCAACTGGTGGAAACCTAAACCACCTCGTTCAGAGACAGTCCGAGCTCTGGACGATAAACACACTGCTGGCTACACTCCCTCTTTAGCTTCTGTCTGCTGGGCTTATTGTTGGTGCTGACTTGTCTGAGATTATTAAAAAAAAAAGAAAAAAAAAGCAAGAATCAAAAATTATTTCCTCTTGCATCCCAAAAAAAAACTGATTGCGATGCCGCAGATTAAAAAATGTAAAAAAAATCCTGAGGGCGACGCTGTTCATCGGGCTTTTAGTGTCAGTTTCATACAATCACTACAGCATGAGACTGTGTTATTTATTAAAAATGAACAGAACTGAGCAGATAAAACAGGGAGGTTTTGGCATCCTTGAGGCTGCTGATCAGGCTGGCTGTGTTTATTCTGCCTCCGGATGTTTCTCCCTGCTGCTGTAGGACCCTTACATTCAGTTATGGTGATAAAAACCAGGGGGGGCTTGATGACTCATCTACACATCTTTAAAAACCCATACAATATTAAAAAAAAAAAACCAAACTTAATCTGGAGAGTTTGCCTCGACCAAATCCTCTCCAACACAAGTGAGATAATTATAATTACTGCACAGTTAGGACCAAGAAGGAGAAAGAAAAAAATGACATATGGCATTAATATTGTTGTTATGCTGCACCATAATAATAAAATCATTATTATATCCTCTTTTTTCTTTTTTTTTTTGGTGCAAAGGTCAGGGTCACAGGTTACAGGTCATAAACTTCACTACCTGCACGACAGGGACGTGTCCGTGTAACACGGCGAATGTGAGTGGCGTCCCCTGGCGAGTTTCAGGATAAACTGAGGGGTGCTTGTTTACTGTGCTTGGCACCTGGGAAGTCATAGGTGAAGTTCAGGGAGAGAGATATACAGCCATTAACATTCACAGCTCAGGGCAGTCGGGGGGGTTGGGGGGTTGGGGGGGAGGAAATGGGGTTAGGAGGGTGGGGGAGGAGCGAGAAGCAGTATGCAGGAGGAGAAGTGTAAGCAAAAAAAGGAGGGCAGGATGGCAGAGGGAGATTTTCCTCTTGAGTTTCACAGAAAAATCTTGAGCAGCTTGACTCCTGCCTCTCATCTCAAATCCTCACGCTAAACTCCGCGGAGTGAATGTGCCTGGGCAAAGCTCTCCGACCACACTTTGCACCATCTGCCTGTGCTCCGTCTTTCAATAGTGTTTCATTTCAAAGGGGAATGAAACCAGAGAGAAAACACAACATTGGCGACGACTACAGACACCGTCAGGACGGGTGGTGCTGACTCATGAACAAAGCAGCGTCAGAGTGAAAATCAAACGGCCACACAGTCCGGTGTTGTTCTGCGGTTTCCAAAGTGGCTTCATCACAGAGTGAATTAACGAAATTATTTCTAAACGTTGCTTTGAGGAGGCCATCTCTCTCTCCGGCTGATGTTTAATGCAATGTCACATTTCATTTGAGATCTGATGCTAAATAACAGTGAGGCTGTTAGCGTGTTTTGTATCCACGGCGATGAATTATTAATCACTTTGTAATGTAAGGCGGTTTCAGCAGGAGCAGAGGGCAGCGCCGCCTGCGATATCTTTAAATATCTCGACTCTGGAGTGTTTTAACAAATCACTTTTAATTAGTTTAATGTTCAGTCAGTGCATCTGCTTTCACTTAGACTACAGCCTCTTTATATCTCACTTATCCTGCAGAGTATTTGGCCATGCAGATAGTTTTAGGTGGTTAAACAACTAAGGTTTTGGGATTTCAAGCACCGTTTCAAGACAAGGAGTGATTGATAAGTTCATGGCCTCAGGTAAACATATCATTTTTAAAAAAGTTAGGATGATGACTTCTCAATAACTTTTGCAAAACAGGTTAACAGGACAAATGATGGACGAGTTTGAATCCATGTTCCTTATGACTTCTAATGCTCATTTATCCAAAAACAGAAATACTGCAAAAGTTATCAGCTTGAAACTTTCTGCACAATCATTCAAAGAGTTGAGCTGCAAGTGGACGGAAGAAAAGCTGTGCAACTCATCTCCTTCTGCCTTTGGCCTGGAACTTATCAATCATCCCTTGTCCAGTGGAGGTGATCGGAAATTAATTTTAAAAAACACAGATTTCACTCTGGACAGTTTCTGCTGGAACTATTTACCCCCAGAGAAACAGACCTCATGAAAATTGTTGACAGTTCAGAGTGAAGATGCAGAAATTTGGTGAATCCATTATGAATTCAGCCAAAAACTGGAGCTAAACTGTTGCTACAGAAGAAAACCACACGGAGACGACAAGAAAAGTTACTGTTCAGCTCGAGCTGTTTGCGTTTCCTCATAAAAGTTTATGATGCTGGTGCAGATTTTTAAAAGTGAGGACAACAAAAGCAAGCTGAAATAAAAAAGAAAGACTGAGACATCTGCACTGCAATCATCACTCTCAGTCCCAGTAAATGAAGGAATGTAAATACAGGGATCTGCTCAGCGATCGTCTGTGTGTAGTGATGAGAAAAGGCAAAAACAGACGTCATCTGGATGTAAAACTTTAGTTGCGTTGTGTTTTAGTACACGTGTAGCCTACAGTCACTCTATAACATAAGGTAAATAAAAGAGTTTAAACACAATTAGAGTGGAGAGTTAAATAAAAGCACCATCTGGTCTGTTAATGTGCAACACTGCAGAAATACTCTGAGTGTAATCTGATGTTGAACTAATAATCAAAGCTGCCTCACAAATTACAACTGATTACAGTTGCAAATGATCTTACTGATACTCTTTGATGGATATATATATATATGTATTGATTTTAATGATTTTTTTAGCATTTCAGTTTCTCTGATCAAAATCTAGAAATTCTAATAATATGACTTTTGCCACATTTGTGCCAAACAGTCATGTGCTCTTATGTCTAAAGGATTAGATGTGTAGGTCAAAGTATCTCTGTGACGCTACAAAACTTTATTTATAAAGTATGTTGAGACACATTTTACCTTTATCAAAAAATTGCAGCTGCTGTGATTTGGTTTTAGACTTGGCCACATTGTGATTTTGATATTATTTTAATCAAATGTTAAGCTCCTGTTTTATCCCAGTAGAAATGAGTTTTTGAGAAGTTCAACCAAAAATGGGGTTTTTGCCTCCCAGGCTGTTTATTTTGAAGATTTGTTTGAGGCTCTAAGAGGAAACAGCAAACTTTGTTTTACAGCAAAAAAGCAAAAATCAGAAGCAAAAATTTTTGTTGTTTTTTTCTTATCTTTTTCTGTAAAAGACGATTGATTGAATTGAACCAGGACATTGTTTTTTGGAAGGAGTGATTGACGAAAACAAACAAAATTCCATTTACCTCCATTGTGTTGTTGTGACGGTTTAAATCACCGATAAAGCATCCGAACCTCTGCACATAAAACTATCTGCATGGCCAGAAAACTCCATGAGAAAATACTCTTTCTGTAATTTATTTGAACTGATCCTTTAAACATTTATCACACAGATTGAACTCTACTTTGCTTTCAGAGTCAACACACCTGCATCAAACACAGGCACCAAACCAGAGAAACAAATCACAACAGTCAACACTGATGTCACTGCGGTGGAGGAGGATCCATGAAGCATTTCTATTCTTCAATGTTCTTACAGCCAACTAAGATGAAGCAGCTACACACACACACACACACACACACACAAACACACAGACAACACACACTGCAAAGAAAAAAATCAGGATTTATAACAACAAGGCTTCACTGTTACTTAAAATGCTCCTAGTTAATAAATAAGTGCAATGAAGACATGCACAGTAGGTGGGAGCAGGTCACACTAAGTGCACACACTCGTACAACACTAATGCATTATGGATGTGCTTCAATGCAAACTGCTGCCGAGTGTCTACTGTGTAAAAATGAGGTGCAGTAACTGCCTGCACAGAGGGACTATCAGTGGATTATTATTCTGTATCAGAGTGGAGACGAACTATCATTTTACTGAGCAAATGATGGTCGATTATTGCTTATCAGTGCACTTAATGCGATGAGCTGCCAGGAGAACAGAGCATGCCGACAGCAGGTGAGACGATGAAGACAGAGAGGGAGGAAAGAGCAACACAAAGAGGGTTTTTACTGATAAACACACAAAATGTAAATCATATTTTGGACAGAAACAAAAATAAATGTGGATTAAATGTGACACTGTGACGGATCGACAGTGTTTGGTGAACACTGACCTCACTGTTGATGTCGGCTCCGGCGTCGAGCAGCATCTGGACCATGGCCTCGTCGCCGCGGACGCAGGCGTACATGAGAGGGGTCATTCCCTGTGGAGGAAGGAAGAGAAAGGTTATGGAGTTTAAGCTGGATTGTTCATCTCTGCAATGCACTTTTGCAGAGAGATGAGGTGATGAACTGTCATTCTTTCAGGAGTTTTCAGTCAGTCATAAACTAAATCTACTTCCTACATGAAAAATGGTACAAAAAAATCCCTTTATTCTGCGGTTTTTTGGCAGTTTTATTGAGACAGACAGTGAACTTGTCTCAATTTTAGACTCTGAAAAATACAAAATGTTCTTAGAGCTTTTGTTGAAGTTTTAGACAAAACTTCAAAACACATTTCCACTGATGTTTTCTTAGTGACATTTTTGAGTAAATTAACAAATTACATGTTTGCAGAGCCATTCTGTTTATTTGTTGTTCTGTTTTCACGACTCAAACTTGTAAATAAGTTTATTATCATAACTAACATACACATTGAATCTTATCATGTAGGCAGATTCTTGGTCACTTCTCCTGATTATACCATGAAAAAAAGTTAATTTCAGTGGTATTAGCGAAGCCCTTAAGGGACTAAAAATAGTTTCAGAAGGAGCTAATCAACAGCTGTACTTGCGATAGATCCTATAGGAAACCTTTCTTTACTTAATGTTCTTTAAATCACCATTTCATCATAACGAACTCCTGCAGTGCCATACGTTCAACTCAAGAGTCCATTTCGTCCTCATCAATCACACTTTCCTCGCGATTGCTCGCAGACTCTAATTTTCCAGACGCGGTCATAACGGCCCTGAAAGCGACAGCAGTAGTGGGCTGTGAAACTCCTCATGGTAACATCATATAGCATCTCCACGTGCTGCCATATGCACATGTGCACATATGCACTCTCTGCAGCTCCGACACGCCCACACACATTATGCTCTCGGGCTGCAGGGTGAAGCTGCGTCAAAGTGCCGTTCCTGAGGAGCACGTCAAAGAAAAATAACAAGAGAACTTCAGCTATAAGTTCTTCTCATTTGTCAGAAAATCTGAACTGAACCAGGAACTTTTTCTTTTTTTCTTTTTTCTGTTTTAAAAAAAAAAGCGTTTTGGACGAGCTTCCATTAAACAGACCTCAATCATGTGTCTGATCTGGGCCATTATGTTCAGCGGAGGCCTTTTACGACTGGCTCATAACACACCAAAGCACTTTATGTTGAAGACTGATATCCCTTTGTGGTGATTCATTCTTAAATATTTCCCGGACAACGATCTACTTAATCAGCACACAGCAGAAGAGCGATAGATGACGGACCCTGAAGATCATAATGATGAGTTCAAATGCGTCTCAGCCGGGCCGACGGGCCGCAGCTTTGACTTTATTGCTCCTGTAACACAGTCTGAAATGTGCAGCATTCGACTGGTTTCACAAGTTCATAAAGGCTCTAATGTCACCTTGGGTCTGGGGTTTTAAACATGAGCTTTATTTTCACATATTTAGGGGTGTGACTGGGGAGTTTTTAAGGTTTATTGGATCTGAACTGCTGGTTAAAGACACAAAATAACTGGCAAAGGCAGCTGTAGACCTGAAATTCATGTGTTCAGCAAGTAAAATCACTGATTTTCTGTTTCCAGTTAAACAAAGTGAGTTTCTGTAGGGATCCTTTATTAATGTTGGCTGACACTTAGTTTAACAATGTGGCTAAAAAAGCACTTTTAGAGGAAGAAGTTTAATGGTTGCATTGGTGCCCAAGATTGTGTTGCAGACAGTTTTTGCATTATTTCCCTTTAAGACGATTTGTTGCTCATTTGAACCTGTAAATGCTAAAAATTCAACTCTGGTCTTTTTCAGTAAAATAATCCGACTATAAATGTGTTTTTAATCAACCAACCAGAAGCTCCTCAAATTGATAAATGACAATGAAAGACATCACTTTCAGCCCATATAATTAGCTGAATTAACTCATTATGAATGCCTCTTTTATGGTTTATACTCAGATTTATGGATGTTTATCTTTAATGGAGATCAATACTGACATTACTGTGAAGTGTGGGCTCCGCTGATTGTTTAGTGTTTGCGTGTTTCAATTTGCATATTTTCACAAAATCCATTTTAACTCTTCTTAGACTCAGACACAAAGAAACCGATATTTTCAGGTGAATAATGTGAGTTTTCAAAAGTTGTATCAGGGCTTAAGAATTGAACACACTGCGTGACTCACAGAGAACAGCCTGTGCCCAGCGTGTGTGTGAACTGAAATGCACTGCCAGGGAAATACTTCATAAAATTCATTGTCTTTAACCCTCCACTATTCCCGTGTAGGTGTGTGATGTTAATGCCCTATATACAGTAAACGTAGGAGGAGTGTGTGTGTGTGTGTGTGTTAAGTGCCGGACCTGTTCGCTCATGCTGTTGATGCCATCAGGCCCCAGCAGGTTCACAGCCTGCTTAACCAGGTCCGTCCGTCCGCAGTTGAGCATCCTGAAGCCCAGATCCTGCAGGAACTTGGCCTCCGTGGAGGCAGCGTCCAGCTTTCTGGTGGCGCAGAAACAATCCTCCGCCCTGCAGGTGGAAACAGCAGATCCATTACTGTGATTAAGTGGGAGCTTTTCTCAGAAATCTGTGGATATGTATCACCACGGCACTTTTCACCACTTAAGTTCCTTGTATTATAAAAATCCACTGCAACATTATTATGTGTATTTCAAGTATTGACTTGTTTGCGTTCAGTGTTTGCGTTTGCCAGCATCACATTTTTTCTTCGCTTGCTTCTGGCTCTCTTTTTTTAAACTTCCTAAAGCAGCTTTTCTTCAGGTAAGATTTTTGCTGTGACTCATTATTACTCACTCCTGTTTCCAGTTAAACCTCTTAATCTGAGCTGCGAGCAGCTGTCACAGCTGGCGCTTCCTCTGGGTCACAGAGGAAGTTTTTTTTTTTTTTTAATGATGTTTATCCAACGTTACGTGACTATTAGATCCGACATATGTAAGAAGATGTTAATTGACAATTCACACCTCTCTGTGTTTCCTTCATTTGTTTCTCTGCTAGTGTTTGAAATGTGATACGACCTTTAACCTTCAGACAGCAACAACAAAACCACAGACTGAGCTGCAATGTGACAAACACTGCAAATTGGAAAGTATATGATGATTAAAGCCTTCCAGAAGTTTGAATCACCATCCATGCTGTAGGGTTTTGCTATCAACAGCTTATTCTTACTTTATTTGTCGCGGCTCACAGTCCACGCCGGGCAGCAGCAGCCTGGCGGCCTGCCTCACGTCATCGCTGTCTACGGAGAAGCTTCGCCGATGCTCAGTGTGCGCGACCGCCACCCGGATCCACTCCATCAGCGGAGGCAGTACCAGGAACGGCCTGCAGGGGGAAATCATGCACAAAAAACAGCATTAAAGACTCGCCAGTTAGTCATACAAATGCAGACAGCACATACCAATCACTTCACAGGTCATATCGATGTACAGCAACATAATTAATGTGACCTTTGCATGTCAAAATTAATTCTTTAAACTGATAATGTTGCATGTTGTTCTATAAAAAGCATCGCAGGGATTCATAACGCCGCGTGTGCTCTATTGACTTTTTAAATTAAATCACTTAATGAAGATTTGATCCAACACTGATAGCCACAAACTTTCTAATTAAAGATGCCCTTACAGATAACCGAAAAGGCAGCAACGCCAAATCAATATTGATCATTTATGACTCAGATAGTCCAGAGCAGAAAGAGATTTAGATGCCGCAACCTCCCTAAATGCTGTTATTACCTTCTTTAATCAAAATCAGTAATGGGTCTTGCCTGAATGACATGCTCGTATTTCATCATTTATTTCCAAGACTCTGAGTGTGTGTGTGTGTGTGTGTGTGTGTGTGTGTGTGTGTGTGAGGAGGGACAGTCTTTAATCACATAACCTGTAAATCACCTCATCTGTCTCTCACACACACACTGTTATGTTGTTCTGTCTCGTTATTTATCTTTTTCCCCTCCACAGTGCAACAGCAGCAAAAATTCAGGTCAGTCATTCATCAGATATTTAACCCCATTAACTCACAAGTTCACAAGCAAAATGAGTTGTTGTGCTTCATGAGAGCGATTTTCATCTCCACTTTGTCAGGTTTACTGTGTCGCTCAAAATTACATCCGAATGAGTACTTTGAGTACTCTGCAAATTAAACAGGTGACTCCTCGGCACCTCCTTGTTTTCTGACACATTAAATTTAAAGACAGGTATTTACGATAAGAACAGAACAACTTGTGAAATTACATTTTTAATAAATCTTTCAAAATAAGGCGTCCTCGTTGATATCCATTCAGTCACATTAACTTCAGAGCACAATGAGGAAACTCAGACAGGAGACAGAAACCCAGAAGGAAGCCTCAGACGAAATACTGGTAAAAAGGCTCTTATTCAATTTAGCCGTCTCTGAACAGCTGTAACACCTGTCAGAGTGATTGTGAATTCATTTCTTTGTGTCCAAGAGGGTTTATTCTTTCTCTAAAGGGGAATGCACATTTCAATTAGTCTTTCATGCATCAAAATGAGACTGAGGAAAGATATTTATTTCAAATACTCTGTAAAAAGGACACCTTAATTTTGCAGTGATTTAGGCTAAACCTTCATAGCCATTTTCAGGTCATTTTCAAACAGCTAATGCTAATGTTCCACCGTAACACCTTGCATTAAAATGCCTCTGCAGATATGATTTAACCAAAATAGATTGATATTGAGATCTAAGCTAGCATGCTAACAAGTTTAGCAGCTAACTGAGTGGCAGTAAACAAACTAAGCTGTACAATCCTGAAAAAAACAACAACGACAAACTACAGAAGCTAACGACTCAGAAAAGAAAACAAGGAAGACAAATTGTCGCTACAAGGCTAACGAAGGTGGCTCGCATGTTAGCTATTAGCATGCTAGCTACTTAGAGTAATTCACTATGTGGCCTTGAGGGAAGTTTCTGTATCAAAAAGCTTTCAGAGCCTAATATTCTTCTAAGATGCACAAAATGAGTTTAAGCATCTAATTCTTGTTTCATTTTGCTATTTTTGAAGGACTTTTGTGTCACAAATCAGAAAAAGTAATTGTTTTTCAGTTCACAGGTCTAAATTAAATCCAGGAGTCCATCCACTGCCGGTGTGCCTTTAGTTAATTCTTCTCATTTATAATAATAATCCTCTCTGGCTCATAAAAAATGGCCACTTTCTCCATATTACCAGCTTATGACAAACAGAACAGCCTTGAAATTGTACTCATATGTGTTTTCTGCAGATGTCTGGGCCTTGGAAAAGGTCACTGGCAGATAGTAACACTTCAGAAACTCTTTTCACAAGTTTCTCATTAAGGAAACATCGATTTTTTTTCTTCATTTATTACACCAGGCCATCATGATTTTGCCCTTTATGAACTCTATTCAGGATATTTTTAACAACAAACGTACTTAATCTACAAAAAAACATGAACTATGGCAGGGTAAGAGATAATTCAGACTCAGTGTAGATGATAATAAAAGTCCTTTTACAGCTTTTAAAACCATTTAGGAGAATCTCAGATGCACTTTCGAAAACCTAAAAGCACTAAATTAAAGGGCTTAATTTTATGTTATAGTCAGTTCTATCATATTATGAATCCATCAGTAAAAGTCCCTGTGGATCTTTTCTCCTTCAAGCCCCTCTGGTAACTCGAATTTCCTGAGAAAATCTATTTTAAACAGACCAACGTGCCCAGCTGAGATGAACCATTGGGGACTGTTATGTTTACCATGTATGCAGCTGCCTGGTCCTTCTGTAAACTTGCTGTAAGCACATGTTTAATCAAGGCAGCAGCTTTTTAGATATTGACACACTGTGTTTGACTAGTCTTTCTCATCCCACAACCAAAGCTTCCCCTTCGTTTTTTTTATTTTTTACACCTACAGTCTGCCAGGAATCTGAACTCTGGCAAGAGTTTTAAAATATTAAAAAAAAAAAACAAGCTTTTTCTCTGCTGTTTAGCAGTTTCGGTTGACTAATGTGACGAATCAGACCTCCTCCCTTTTATCTCAGAGCTTGTGCTCTCACTGATGGCTGCTTCCCAAAAGACAGATACACCGCTCTGGGTTTGAAAAAGAGGGGAGGCCCAGACTGGAATGAAAGCACGGAGGGTAAATGTTATCCATCGACACACACAGCAGACCTGCAGCGACAAACAACACCAGAGCTGCCAGGGTGAGGATTCGTCTCTGGGGCCGAAACACTGAATTTATCATCTAAAGTAATCTACTGCAGCTCTGTTACTATTTCAGAAAAATTCTCAAGATTCTTTATCCTTCTTATAAACTTTAAAATGTGCAAGGACATACTCATTTTCTACTTCTGGGACTAATTTAAAATCAGGTCGATATTTAAGTAATTTCAGAATTCACTTCCCTTCAGTAATTTTTTCAGCTTATCTGAAGCCTCGCAAAAAAACCCCCAAAAAAACAACCAACCCTAGAAGCATATTTTATCTCTTTTTAATTATATTCCCCTCTCATCTTGTTGTGTTTCTCATTTCTCAGGCTTTTTCGACTCGTCTCCAACCTTTCACCAGAATGCTAAATAGAGAACTTTTCTCTCCAGGGACCGAAAGCCTGCTGACATGCCACTCCGCCTGACATTCCTTATGCTCCCCAGGGTCGTCAGGATGGAGTTTTATCTCCTCAAAGTGGAGGAAAGATGTTGGAATATCTGTCCATCCGTCCATCCAACTGAAGTGCCCCTGGTTCCCATCAATCTCCTCAATGCCTGGGGAAGTGTCAGCTCCGACCAGCCCACGCAGCATCTTACAGGGTCGCTTGTGGGGCGAAAAAAACTTATGCAGGAAAGAGGGAATGTCTGCACTAACCTTTACAGCAGTTTGACTTATTCTGGCTTTAGTGTGCCACTAACTGACAGAGGCAATATGGCTGAAAGGATATATGTGTCTGCCTGTCAAGACGGAGAGCTGCTGGAGTTTGAACCCACTGAATGATGTGCTTTTACAATGTGTACAGTGTGCCAGAAGTGTGGGCGATGGATGTTTTGGAAGATTGGATTTTAACTTATGCAAACATTTCTCAGAGATAGAAATCACCTCGCTGCTTCGTTTAAAGCTTAAAGAGTGGAGGCAGAGAATCCGCATATCACAGTTTACGAGCTAGCTAATTGATAAGATTGAACAGCGTTGGAGAAATAAGCCACAAAGATATAAATACAAGTATTTTTCCAAATGTATTGTGTATTATTTCCATTTTCTAATAATATCTGATCTGATTTATGTGTCCTTTGCTCCCAGAAAGAGTTTATTTAACCACATTTCTCTGCAACCTGCTCTTAGATCTGCATTAAACCACCAGTATGAAAGCAGCATCACTTTCAGGGTTTCTGTCGGACTCACCGTTCAGTCTGTAAGGTGACTTTGGAGGGCTCGACGTTCGGGTTCTCCCATTCCATCTGTGGGCAGTGCATGAAGTAACACAGGGTGTAAAGGGCCTCGGGCTCCCAGTGCACTGTGGTGTTGGTCTTCTGGTGAACTGGAGTCCCGTTGCTGGGGTTCTTGATGTGCAGCGGCTGCAGGTGATGCATGGCCCGGGACACCAAATCACCTGGAGGAAACAATTATTTGTGAGAACAGAGCACCAGCATGATCAGTGAAGATACATAGACCATGAAAAGTTTTATCACAATGAAAATTACACTGTTTGTTTGAGTTTTGACTCTCTGATGAGTCTTATATCTTGACTGCCAAATTGTCTGGTGCAATAGTTAGAGCTACCTCACAGGCTGTGACCTGAAATGTAACCTAAAAACGTAACCTGTGCTCCGCCGAGGGGAGATCTAGTCATTATTACAAAGTCCTACGCATTACTCTCACAGCAGACCTTGTTTTTCTGCACCACTCCTTTGACATGTGAGTACTCACAGCTCGTCTCTGATAAAGCAGAGACTCCTCACTCCTTCATTCGAGCGCCCTGTGATTCACCGAACCTTTAGTCATGCACATATGCCCACACAGTTCTTGCAGAGTGGGAAAAAAAAATAAAGCCTTGAAATGAAATCTTATGAACATTGTGCTTCTCTCATCACTAAGGAGTCTGAGTACTTCTTTTTTCCTTTCATTTTATTTTAAGCTCTTGTTTTTTTATTTTCTTTCGACCTGTTTTTCTTACATGACCACTGACGGACTCTTGGGAAAACTTTGAAAATCTGTGTTCGAGTGCATGTGCGAATGAATCAAAGGAATATGCAAAGCATCCTTGAACCCTTGAACTTCCTGCCATCAGAGCTGTGATTATAGGCTGGTATAAGACACACAGATGCACCATTTTATAGTTCTATTGAAGAATAATAAAGATTTTTTAGACTTTGGGTTTTATGTTTGTAGCTTTAACAACTGTTTCTGATTAAACTTGAGCAGGCAGGAGATCAGACAGATTTTAAACAACCACCAGTTTTGTGGAGGAGTCAGAATTAGTAATGCAATGCGCTCTTATTTTGAAAGAAACATGTGGGTTAGGGGTCAGGACTCGTAAAAAAACTCCAAGCTGAACAGTTTTCTGTAAAAAAACACTACATCAGCCACAGAGATCCGAAAAACATGGAGGGCATTTTCTTGTGTCTGTCATGATAAATGTAGTTCATTGCTTTTACTACAGACCTATTTCAAGCTGTGTGTGTGTGTGTGTACACAGCAGGAAAAGGGAGCAAATGAAAGTCAGGAGAAATTTTACAACTCCACAACACCGAAGGAGGCATAAATTTTCAAAAGCATGTAATTCAATACCTGTGTACAACACAGGCAGATATTTAGCGCCGACATTTAGAAAGTCATAATTCTCTGATTTGGGATTTTGACAACTTCACAGCAGCTTATCGATGAGGTCATTAGTGATGCATTTAAGAATAACGATGTTGCTCTGAGAGGGAAAAGACTGCAGTGTGAGCCTGCAGGGTCGATTTCTCAGAGAAATTGATATCCCCCGTGATGTAATTATTTACCGGGTTTTATTGGAACGCTGGCGGTTTCAGGAGAGGATGAACACTGAGTTCAGACTATAAACATCACACCCTGAATCTTCTGACTTCATGCATTCAAATGTGAATAAAACATAATGTGTGAAAAGTCTAAATCTCTGAGCTGCAGTGCAACAGTAAACACACACTCTCTCCACTTCTGATCTTGTTTGATTGTTTGTTCCAAAAATACCCCCGTCTGCGGAAAGTTGGCCTGTCTTGAAACCTCATTCCTTCGACAGAATGACACGGTGAGTCTGCGCCCAAGGTTCTCCATCTGTCAGACTAAAGGCCCCTGACAGAGTTCACAGGCAGTCAGACGTAAACAGATCGCTGCCGCCGCCGCTTGCTGCACAGTTTGCACCGCGGCTCCGGGGAGCCTCGTAGACGGTAATCTAGAAACAATTTCATACATCAGGAAATAATTGAAACCAAGGGCTTTATTTCCATGATTTAAAAAGATGTGTGTCAGGATAACTTTCCAATCTCTGAGGAGGACATGTTCGACAAACATGATTAGATATGGTCACTTAGTGCAGCTCCTGAAGGCAAAGACTTTATAGTACAACCATGGCTGTGATGCATGCAAAATCTTTCATTGATCTCCTTAAAAAAGATCATGAGGTCAAAGCCAGATGTGAAGAAGAATTTGGAGGAACTTAATCAAAGAAAACTGTTGTGCAAAGAGAATCTGACTGCATTTAAGCTGGACACATTATAATGTGGCAGCAGATGTTGTATTGTTTCATCTGCTGCTGCTGCTGCAAGGAATTAGGAACTGGCATTGTCTCCTTTTCTCTTGTAAAGGTTGTCCAGTCAATTCTATGTTAGAAAAGATGAGAAATGAGGCACTGAAGCACCTTTTCTAGTATTTAAAGAACTCGACCAGCTCTTATCATGGCTGCTGTGTAGAAACATCCAGGTTATTTCACTCAGTTAGGAGACTTCAGCCCAACTTTCTTCCTGAGAAGAACATGACCTGCAGCCGGTGCAACAGTTTGTAGTTTGACTTTGGGAAACTAACATGACCTACAGTTGAGATTATTGTCAGATTTTAATCCTTGAAATCCCATTTCCTCTTTTCCACATTATGTCCTGCCAGAGCTTTAACAGTTTTTGGTTATTTTACATTATAAATGCATATATTTCATGTTTTGTCTGAGCTCTTCTGACTGGTTTAAGGGTTGGTTGACCAGAATCAAACAAATCTGAGAAAACCACATCCACTCATAAATCTGAACAGCTGAGCTTTAGACAAACACTTAACAAATGATACTTTTGGATGCTTAAAATGAGGAAAAAAACCCCTGTGGTTTTTCATGGTTTTGAAAAGGAAATGACATATTTTGTTCTTCTATCAATATTTGTCTTAGATTTAAAAAAAAGAGAAACAAAACAAAACAAACATTTAAACACTTTTATTTGTGTCGTTTCTGGAAGGAATTAATGTTGAGGATTTGTTGGCTTTTAGTTTTTTAGTCTTATGTTTGAGTTACTTTCCATGACTGCAGATACAGCAGTGTAATGTCATTTAGCAAACAAACACTTTGCCTCCCTCTGACTTATCAATATGAGATTGTATTGATTTTCTTTGTTCAGTATAATCCTGAATTGAATACCTTTGTGCTTTTAACTGCCGAATGGACAAAAGAAGCAATTGAAGATGCTGTTTTTCATTATTTCTTAACAAAAGAAAATCAATACATTAATCATTAAAGGCAACAATCATTACAATGCAGCTCTGCAGACATTACAGGTACAAATGTGATCTGGGAACTGGCTCCTCGGCTCTGCCGCTCTGTGCAGCGTGCAAACTGTTTGTTATGCATGTTTGGTACTCAGCAGCATTTGGAAATCTTAATCAGGTGGATTCATTCAGCACCGAAAACCTTTCTGCTCCAGGTAATCAGGAAGTCCCACTGCAGCTCGGTGAGAGTTTACGCAGTGTGCTACTGGTCTGAATATAAAGAAGGCAGACATTAATAAAAAAGATTTAGAGGATAAAACTGAGACAAGTGAAATATGCATTTACATTAAAAACCATAATGCTCAGTGGGAAACAATAAACAGACCTTAAAACCGCCAACAGAGACTCTTTCTGGGTTAGCAGAACTCTAAAACCACATCATTTACGTAAATAATTGACTACATGTAGCAAAGAGCGAACGGTTAAACCCACTCAACGTCTGGGCCGATCATCAGACTTTCTTTACTTTCAGTAATTGTTCGTGTGACTTTGGTTTTGTCGGCAGGACAACATTTTCTCCCGTCTCCTTTGCTGTAATTATCTAAGAAACACTCCTGTGGGGTTCATGCTTCATCTCATTTGAATTAATCACAGAGGACAGCTTAGTGTCTTCCCTTTTCTCCCAGCCAAGTCCTTCCTTCTTGAAAGGACTCATTACAGAGCAAAACTCAGTGAAAACACGGTGAAACAACGTAGAGCGAGAACTCACTGCTATAATGAGATGTCAACATGTAAAGTCTATCACACTGCTGCTACAAAAACCTCTTATTTCCCTGTCTTTCTCTACCATAACAATAAATGCATGAGAACCTATGGAAGCTTAGCATTTAAGGTGTTCATAGAGCCAGTAATCTTTATATAAAACGTAATTAGACATAAAAGGAACTAATTTTCCACATCTGACTACACCGAAAAAAAAAACAAAGACGCCATGCTAGCAGCTCTGTAATGCTACATTATAGCACAGCAGTGCTTGGAGCTAAATGCTAGTGCTAGCATGGCTAATATGCTGATGATTAGCAGGTATGACTCTCCATGTTTACCCTCTTCGCTTAGCCTCTTTGAGCCATGATGCTAGCAAGCCTAAAAATGAGCAAAAAACCCTCCACAAAAATGAAATGTCAATAGTCATTTTTTCATTATATGGCAGCTACACAACCAATTAACTGGTCTGTGTCCAAAATCACTCCTCTGTTTACAAATCCACTATCTCCTGAATTATATATATTCAAGAGTTTGCTCAGTTATAGAGATTAAAACACACAAAGCATCATTATTTTTGCATCATTGTTTACAGCTGTTGTGCTGCACGACTGACTGAAGCCCTCACATACATAAAATGTTTCATGTTGCACTCTGGGATTGTTAGCAGGAGTTATGTTTTAGATGTCATGGTCACTGTGTTTTCTGCTCAACTGTGGAATTTTTCAAGGCTTCATATAATGGAGGGTTCACTCTGAATTTGAACTCTCAGATAAATAATAAGCAAAAAATATAAAGTTACATAAAGTTACATAAAGTAAACAGAGAGCGATGTCTTCTTCTGCAGGGCTTTATAATCAACATATATGAACGAAAGTATGTTTGGGGTTTCGTGTTTTCATGTAGCTTATAATTTCTCTCTAACAAGCAATTAAAGAAAAACATAACTTACTTCTCACATTTTCAAACACCTCGACTCTGAAACTTAAATGGCTGTTTTCTCTCATTAATTGCAGGATGTGGAGTCAGATTAAAGTATCTCAGTTTCAGTTAAGACTGCTTTTTATTACATAATACACTTCACAGTATGTACTTTCTGATGTATAAATGCACTCCTCTGCAGCAGGTACAATAAAGCACAATGTAATTATGTTCTCATTATGTGAGGCCACGGGGAACGTGGGCTGATTATACATAGACACTTAGTGTGTTTGATGGAGAATAATTAAACTGTGATATGTTCTTATTGCAGTATGAAACCCAAAAGGACTTTTTAAAAACTGATTATAAGTGCCATAGTTTGCTTGGCAAGGTAATTAAATGTTATATATATTTATTAGATGTGGGCATCTTACTACAAATATTATGCTTCTGCCTGTTTTTCTCACAAGTAAATTGACGTATTTCCAACCCGAAAGGCAGAATGAGTGTTGGCCTTTTACCTTTCTGTCAAAAACACATTTTCAGTTTATTGTGTTGTGACAACGCTTGAGTTAAGTTCTGGATAAATTTATGTGTAAAAAACAGTTGGTTAGGGTTGGAAAAAGGTTCAAAATACCTGGTTTTGTTGGCAAAAACACAGCCATGTTTTGTGCAGACGTCTTGTTAATAAAACTTGTTATTCAAAACAGGAAGTAATAAGTTCTCTATCAGTTGTCTGCTGCTTGGCGGCCATGTTGCTCTGCTGTCAAACCACCACTGTGCCCTCCGCCTGAAGTCAGTCAGCTGATAAAGGCCTTTGCAATCTGACCTACATCACTTTTATATGTACTGTATCATGTTGATTTGATATGTATGAAAAAGACAAATTGAACAAACGCTGCCAAGTTTAATTCTGCTGACTGGGCTCCTTTTTCCACCTTAATGAGAATTCTGCCGCCATCAACATCAGCACAGTTTAATGAACCCCACGTTGCTGCATGAGGAAGTCATTTACATTAAAATGACAAAGTTTAAATTCTTTCCAAGACTTTAAAACCCAGAAAACATGTACACCATCTGTAAATAATGTACTCATCTTCAGTCTACAACTTACTCCTCCCCTTATTTGTAATATTTTGTTTCTACAGATTCATGGCTGTTTTTTTACTCTTGTGTTCGCTATTTTTTGGTTTTTCGCCAGCTTTTTTTCTCACTGATGTGGTGCAGAATCAGGGGAAAAGCAGTGGGAATTACTAATGGCACTTCTGATAGTATTTGGGTGCAAATTCGGGAGACTCGTCTCCTGCAGCTTCTCAGCGTGGAGGCCCTTCTGGGGAGAAGAAAGCCTGAATCCATCAAAAGAGCAAAATGTTTAATGGTAATGAGATGGATGAGATGCGCGGCAGCATTTGGTATCATTTTATCTTTAAACAGACTCGATGCAAATGAAACAGTCAAGTTAAATGATGCATGTTTCTGTTTCATCTGGACAAAATCCTTTGAAACTGATCAGTAAGTCTTTGTGAAACAGGAGTGAAGGGTAAATGAACTCACCTGCTGTTCGAGTCAACAGGTACATCAAGGTCTGTTCGCAAGGAAAAATGTTGAAAGTAAAAGCCTGTTCTCTCTTTTCTTTAAGGTGGAAGCTCTTCCAGTTACTCAGAGCTTCATGAGGATAAACAGAGGACCAGAAGTGAAGCTCTGAGTGAAAGCTAGGTGCAAAAAAACACTCCACAAATGCACAGAAGTGCTACATAAACATAAATATTCACTCCTGTAGCCTTGATTATAGAAGAGCAATAGACTCAATCTTGAATCTGGAGATACTTGACCTACTTTGGATGTTTTTTTTTTTGAAGCTGTGCAGCAATAAAACTAAAAGATAATTTACTGGCATAAACAGTAAACAGAAAAAAAAAAAAAAAAATCCCAGCAAACAGTAACAGCTTGTTCTGAGCGTGTGCAGTTTGTCCTGAGCTGACATTAGATTCTCATTTCAAGTTATTATTCCCCTCTGGTGCTGGCCTTCGATTTTACTTACAAAATTCATTATTATGTTTTCACTTTGCATGAAGGGAAACACATCCAACAAACATCCAACCTCATGTAGACAAGACAGATCAGATTAAGTAAACTTCTGATATAATAAAACTAACTGAAAAGACACTTGACTAAATGTGATTTAAGTGTTTTTTTAGAGCACAGTGCCCTCTAAACTAAACAACAGTCGGCAAACAAGCCTGTAATTCAAGCAGACAAAGTGTAGTAAGATAACTTCTTATTAAATATGACCTCAGATTATCATGGCGGGACTGTTGTGCTCTCGAATGGACGACTGAGATGGAAGATTCCTCCGCTGTCCTCTGACACACTGACGAGGCCTATAGATCCCCGGGGCCCGACTGAAGACATTTAATCATCACTTGGTAATACGACCGACTCAGAGCTCTGCCTTTGGGGCATATTAGCAATTCTGCAGCAACTATTAATCACAGTCAATTATGGTACATGTCATCATCAACACAGAACTAGCAGATAGTTTTACCAGAGCTGCTCAAGTTGGAATTAATCACCGGCAGACATGTTTAATACGGGACATGTGAAGGAAAAGCCTGACAGCCGTCTGTGTTTGAACAAGATAAAGATAAAGGACAGTAGCTGCTTTTAAGACAGTCAGCTCGTTGGTTTCATAATCCAAAGTCACACTTTTGTAACAACCTAGCGAGGATGCCATCTGGAGAGCCGGGAGTTTACCCGCTGGGCCGGTCGACCCACGAGCCGGCGATGAGCCAAACAGGAACCAAACAAAAGAGCAGAAACATATCAAAATGTACTTTTTTAAGGGCTTTTTTACTGTCAAACAGGTTCCACAGAGGGAGGAGACGGTGGGTTGATCACAAGTGGATCACTGATCCCCCTCCTATTCTCTCTTTTTATACTCTGAACTCGTCACAACGTGACACACACTGTTTGTGTTCTCAATAAATCCGGACAACATGGAGAAGCAGCAGGGCACCATCTGCAAAGGTGGGGCTAAAAATAAAAAAAGAAAGAAAAAAAAAGAAAGCGGCTTGATACGAATGCTTCACAATGATCCATTCATTGTGAAGCACCAGACATCAGCGCAGCTCCTGTTATTTTCCAGCCGCTGTTCTGCTTTGAATCACTGCTGAAAATATCAGACAATACCAACATGGCTCAGTCAAGACAAAGACGGCAGAGAGAATAAAAATAACAAGAAGAAATGTATAACATGGGATCTTTTTTATAATGTATAACACTGGAAAATGCTGTAAAATAACTGTACATTCTGCTGCAACGTGACATCCACATACACGCAAATGACTCATAATGTTAAAGCTCCATTCATGAATAATTTGATATTAACACTGAATCTGATGATGATATGTAATGTGATGGACAGCATGAATCTCTGCAGCTTTAAGGAGTTCTTTTTAGCCTTGTATCTTTAAATGCAGATTTATTTGAGGTCTCATAGTTTTTTTTTGACCATGTTTCCTGCAGCAGCTGCGATAAATCAAATAAATATATCAGCTGCTCAATTAGCAACAAAGTTAGCAACAAGCTGTCAAAGAGGAGCATCTGGCTGCTGATATTTTTTTTGTGAATTGGTGGAGATCAAACCAGAGCTAACAGAGGACTTATAAGCATCATGTGACCATAAATATAATCCTATATGAACGCTTTGTATCTGCTTGGTGTGTAAATAGGCAACTGTCTGCTAACATGTTAGCCCTGACACCTTAGGTTGATACCGATACCTAAATTTAACAACAAAAGATTTATTTATCACTTAAAGTATCACTGCTGCTTGTCTGTCAGCTTGTTGTGTAGGTCTTCTGCCCCCTAGTGGTCAAAAAAAACAACCAACTTTTTTATTAAAAGTTAAACTGTTGTACAAATACTACAACTTAGGTGATATGTTGCCTTTAACCAGCCACTAAACTGCCAAATACTGTATCTCTGGAGACGGGCGCTTAAAAGGTAAAACTTGAGGATTGCAGCTGTTTTACCTCAGCGTCCCTCGACAGCGGGAAACAGAATGATTCACTGAAATGTTTATTTATGAATTGCAAATGATCACAGCATGTCTAAAAATATTTAAATTCATTTTTTAAAAGTGTGGTTGTGGTGAGCTGGATTTGTTTTTTGTGTTTTTATAATGTGTCCATTTGTGGAAAGTCAAACATTCAGGGTCGTTCCTTCAGTCCTCTCGGAAAATAAATTTTATTAAAGACCTCAAATGAAGGTCCAATGATGCAAGATGCTGCAAAATATTATGAAATCCCTGTTTAGGAAAAGCCAATCGTCCGTCCCTGCTTTGTTTCTGTATCGTGTACCCGAGCTGCAGACACCATCATGACTCTTTCTGGCTATTATGGCATCACACAGAAGCCCTTGTCTGCTGCAGCTGTCTACACCTGAACTGATGACTGTGAGCAAAAGCAATGAAACAACACCAGAAAAACCCAGAGAACCAACTCAAAAATAAAACAAAAATCAAGCTACGATGGCTCTTTTATTCTCAGGAATCCCTAGAATAAGTCTGTTAATTAACAACTATTATGAAACTGAGAAAAATACCAGACTTCTCTCAGTTTTAAAGACTCCTTTGAACAGTACTTTCATTTTTTTTTGCTACTCATCTCGCCTTAGTTTTTTGTGGAAATGACGCAGGAGATTACAAGAACTATCTTTCTCGTTTTACTGTCATCATTTTTCCTGCAGCTCACAGGAGGAGTCCTCCAAATGTATGCCACTTCATTCCTCCTAATGGCTCTTTTAGGGACATAATGGCTCTTCTATGAAGATCTGCAGAAGCACTGCTGCCGACTGCTGCAGTGTATAATAAACAACTTTCCTGTGTGTGGTCTTGATTATCCACTGTATCCAATGTGCTTAAACTTTCTGCACCATCCATACTTCAACTGAAGGCTTGTTTTTGTTCCCTTTTTTAGGTTTGCTCCATAATTATAGTACGGCTAGAAACTACCAATCCCACAGTTCACTTAAAATATAGCAACAATTAGAACAAAAGTACATTGTGTATCAGTGTATTCATGTGACAGTAAAACATTTAGATGATGGAGCCTCTAATTTTTCCCACTATAAAAAAACTAAAGCCAAAATATTCTTGATATAATGCTGCTGACGTCATCTGGGTCCCCAAGCAGAGGTTTCACATATTCAGCTGTCAATCATGACATTTCATCCCTGTTTTTAGCATCAAATAGCTATTTTAAGCTAAAATTATTACAAAAAGTAACACTTGGACATAAACAAGTGTGATAAGAACCATCTAAATGACTATGGGGGTAAATTTATCAAACATGCAGCGAGACACTAGGGGGCGATCTATTTATTTAGGCTTCACTTTTGATGAGCTTTCATGTTATCCATCATTTTACAAACAATGTAGTTTATTTTAAGTATAGAAAAGTGTGTAGGTGAGTAAATAATCATTAAAATTAACAGAAGATTTTACAAAACTAAGAATCCACAGAAACTGACAAGTTTTGCTTTGGTACAGTGTTTTTTAAAATGCTATATTATTATCATTTGCAGTTTTTAAACTTTATGGGAAAAATATTTACTAGTAAAAGTAAAAATGTTTACAGTGCCTACTCTACTACTCAAGCACTGGCAGGAGAAAAGTCACTATGAGACATTTTGGGCTCAATTTATTCATTTCTTATTTTAACTTGTAAAAATCTGAAGCCAACTCCTTCACTCGCTCATGTCCTTGGTCATAATGTTTGTAATCTTTTTCTAAAATAAACTGGCACTAAAGTCACGGTCAGCTGAAATACTAAAAATGTTTTCCAGCAAAAAAGTCTTGAAAAAAAGATCTTTTGCAGGGTCAAGTTTGTCTATTTTAGTAAATAAAATCACATCCAAACTTTCTCTAACTGCAAACATGAGCTGCTCTATAATTCAAAAACCTGCATCGAGCTTTATCATACTTCATTAAGGACCTACTCTAACCTTGTGTTAATGCTCCAGAGTGTGTAGACTCTGCTAAATAAATCACAGACGGTGAAAGTGCTCGCTTACAGTTAGTAATTGATGAGTCGGTGATAAGCTGGCTTTGTGGGAAGCCAGAGAATAATACACCTCACGACGACAGAAGTTCTGCCCAAACACCAACAGCCATTAGACCCTTTTATGAAGTCCCCTCTCATCGAGGCACTACTTCAAACAGTTGTCGGTATTTGTCTCCGAAACAGCTGCCTCGTCTTCCCCTTTTAGCCGGAAACAGTGAGGTGAGAAACGGAGAACAGCCTGTTCAATTCACCGCCTTATTACCCCAAAACTTCCATTAGCCTTCTGGGCTGCATCCAAAACACTCAATTAGCGAGTGTGCTTTATCTCTCAGCGGCACTGCTGTAAAAGACAGAGTGTGTGTGGTGTAATGTCCGTCCCGCTGCAGCAGGACTTCAGTGTGAAGTGGATGTTAAACATGGAAAACTTCAGCCTGTCCCTCAGCTGCTACAGTCCCTATTATTCAAGAGGCTGGTTTGAGTATCTTCAGCTCTCACAAGTCAGGCTGACGGGTGATAATTATTAATGAAGAACATCTGCCTGTGAGGGTTTTACCTCTCTGAAGAGGTGTCACTCTTCCTGAAGGCGCCTGCACGGATCCTCATTGGAAATTCAATACATTTAACGGACTTTAATTAAAATCCAACACTTGTGCTGCGCGACAACGTGGCGACAAATCAAATGTCCACATCAACAAGGGACGTCAACAGAGGCCGCTGACCTTAAACATGAGCAGAAAGCATGTAATCACCACCTCATCTCCAATAACAGCAAATCGGTTGTTATTGAACTCGAGTCTTCAGTCTTCAAGAAGTGAATCTCTCAAGAACATGACAAGAAGAAGTGTCACGGTTTCAAACTGGTCCAGTGTTTGACGTGTAATAACCTCAATCACGCTGATGTTGTGTTTCCTGGCTGTTTTTCATAATGGAGTTCATAGTTTGTTTGGGAGTGACGGGTCATTCTTTAAGCAAATCTTTGGCTCTCCTTCGTTTTTCTGCCGTTCGTCGCTGCCAGAAAGTCGCCATATGATGAATTCTCAGCTGGCAAGTAAACTGCTGAGATCTTTATCCGCCGTGCGTCCTTGCTCCTTCCTTTGTGTTTTGTTTATGTACGTCAGCCTGAAGACATTATGTCAATGGAAATGGAGGACAAAAGAACCTCAAGTGATGCTTTTGAAGATCCAAATAATAACAAGTCACAGAGTGCAGTGATGACTCTGTCCTTGATCACCGACAAAGCCAACAGAAGAGCATGTTCACAGCTTGAGATGGACTCTGTGCTCGCTGATGTTTGTTTAGATGTTTCTCAGCTACTCAACCATACACATACAATAAAATGATGTAAGAAATTGAGATTTTCTTGCAAAAACTCTTAAAAGATCAATGTGTAGGATTTAAAAGCATCTAGTGGTAAAGTTGCAGATTGAAACCAAATGACTCTCTCTTCATTCACCTTCCACTTTCAGATAAGTAGGACAGCTGCTTCTGTGGAACAAAAAAGGCTCATTTTACGCTAATCAAATAAAATTCTTACTTGGAGAAACAGAAATATCATATTTAATTTCTGTCACATTCTGACAAAAAACTGAGTTGTTGTAAATAAAGTCAATGCAAAGACACAAGTGGATGCTAACACGTTTGCATGGGGATGCAAATTTAGGTCAACGTGCATTTAAAATGTTTCCACTTGAGCAAAAAATTCAAAGGGAAACTGTTTGCCAGCTGATTTAAGCTTCAGTTAATGTCTGCTGGATGTTGCTTTAAATTATAAGCATTAAAACAAAAACACTCCAGTTGCAACTTAACTGTTGTAAGTATTTAAATATAGTCCCAGGGATGCTCTTGAAACCACAGTTTTGGCTCCCCTTCAAGTCTACAAACTTTAAGATAATCCACTTTTTGTTTGCATTAACCAAGATGTCTCTTGACTTTGAAATATGAAACTTAAATTGAAGTGTCACAAACTCAAGACTGCAAACTGAGAATAAAATTAAACGGGGATAAATGAGAGTGATTTAGCCCAGAAAAATGTGATTTTATTTACATCTTCCTTTTGAAATAATGCTCCAGTGATCCGTCAAGCAGCTCTTTAATCGATATTCTAATCTGTGCAGCTCTGAGCTGCTGTGAGTGAGCAGGATCCTGTGGCAGGTACCGAGGGACGTTAAACCATTATACAATAATGAATCCAGCCGCGTGTAATTACTGCAGCATGAACTGAAACTGCCTACAACATTCTCCAGCATGTGTCTTTTGTGTGAAAGGAAGAGGTGTGTGCGCTGTTTGTCTGGAGGATTGTGAGGAGGGTTGTTTGTGTCAGCATGCCCCCGCCGTCCTCCTCGTCCTCCTGAAGGTGCAGGGAGACAGATAAGGAATGCGGCCGCACCCCGTTCCAGTGACTGAATGAAGCAGCCTTGTCTTTAGAAAAAAAAAAAACCAAGTCAACTATTTATTTTTCTTTTTTTTCTTTTTTGAAAAACCGTCTCTGAATTTCCAGGATGGACAGAGACGAGGAAGAGGATGACACTGCAGACCTCTGAGAGGACGGAGAAAGTGAAGCGAAGAGGACAAAAATGACAGCGGGAACCTTTCCCAGCGCTTTCAGACGCTGGCCTGCTTCGACGTGTCCATTAGAGGGACACCGAAAAAGGACACTGGAGCGACGTTATCAGCAGCTTAAGTGGTCAAATGGTTTGAAATGCATTCATTAGTTTAACTCATGCAAGCTGTTACTTAAAACTGCATCATCCCGTCTCCTGACTGGAAGCCATCTTTTATCAGCCTTTATCAATTTAAGACAAAATAAGTCTGACTGACTCATTTTTCTCCCCCTTTTTTTTCCCTCTTTTCTATCACCCGTGCTGAGAAGTGGGTCAGACTCGTTTGGCAATAGGAAAAAGATGATGCATGGCGAAGTATTTTAACTCTAATATAATGAAAAACGAGAATAGAACGGATGGTCTCGAGATGAAATGTAACACCTCCCTGTGAATCTCCTCGGCCGGCGCGAGTGCGAAGCTAACCCATTATCTCATATTCACAAAGTGAGTGTGGGATAATGGAGCAGAGACGATGGGAAAGGTAGTCTGAGTCACGGCTTTAAAAATGGGCAACATTAATGAAAATCTTGTTGAAATGTAGGTCGTTAACAAAGAATATGAGGGATATGCTTTTAAAAAATGGTTTATGATGAGAAAAACGCTTGTTTGTGGATGAAAAATTGATGCATATGGACGCAGAGTAAACATAACCAGATGCTTACATGCAGTCCAGCGAACATCACAGTCAGATCAGTGTTCAATAAGCAATCACTTCCTGGAAACAGAGAAAAAAAAAGCATCACGTGTTTTGCAATTTTCTGTACCCTTTCAGAGCTGTGCACAACTCCTGCAGCCTTGCATCCAGAGAGGGATTCCTCAATTTGTGAGCCCACTCAGCCCTGAAGAAGGAGCACTCTTCCTCTCTGCCTATGCACTGTCAAATAAACTATGACTCATTTTTCAAGCTGGTTATTGTCAGCCAAGGAAAATACACAGCGAGCGATGCCTGCAGGTTTAAAGTGCACTGCCTGGGATAAACATCTCCACACTGGATTCTTCATAAAAACTCCAAGTGACAATCACACACCTATAGGATGAAATGAAAGGTAGACGTATTGACAATTTAGTCCATGAAGCTTAAAGTTTTTTGTCCTGGTTCATTTGGTTCAGCAAATGTGGTTCAATGCATCTGCAAACACTCCTCGAGTAGCTGCTTTGTCAACTTAATACCTGCTGCAGAGCTGATGTATGTTCACTGTGCAGCCAAATAAACAACATTAAACATCCTTCTATAAAGAATCAGGTGGATTGAAACCAGGATCTGCCTTCACTCTGCTCACAGTGGAGGAGCAAAGCAAAGGTGGCTGTTTGCTGCAGAGCTGGAGGTGTGCAGCTAACTGTGGCTGCTCCTTCTTGTCCCATTACTCAGCAGGATTTGTCAAAAAAATGCAAAAATTTTACCCTTTTCCTGTTATGTAGCTGCTGTCTGTGCAAACCACAGTGATAAATACGCTGTGTTTCATGTGACTGCTTCACAATAAAATCCTTTTCCCATCTCAACCACCGGAAGAAATGCTGGCTTTGTAATGTTCTGCAAACCACTGATGTGTTAAAACACTTTGTTTCTTTATTGTTTCTTTACATTTCAAGTATGACACATCTTTTGTTAAGAAGGCATATTAATTTGGCATCAACCTGTTTAAAAAAAACAGTTTTGTGCAGGAAAATGTCCTGAAGTTTTGTTTAAAACACCTGGATTTGTCACCACCATTACGGCTTGGACGTCTTGTGAAAAACATTCAGTTTTCTGCAACAAACACATCTTAAAAATGTCCTTGAGTTTAGTTGACAGTACCTGGCATCATTGTCACAAACAGTTGGAAAATATTCTAAAATCTTGCTATAAAATCCCAGATTTGTCGCTAGAAAGAGGGCAGTAAAATGTCCAGATGTTTTCGAGAAATATCTACATTTGTCGCGGCGAACACAGCTTGAAAATGTCCCGTCGGTTGAGATGGGAGATGAACAGATGTCTCCAAGTTGTCTGAAACGGTGGTCAGCTGTTTGGCAGTCTTTTCGCCAAGCTGTCACAACCCCATTTACTCCTCCTGACGACAAAGTCAGCTCGTATACATGTAATGTGCACCATAATGCTCTGAGAGTTTAAGAAACGTACAATGCTAACATTTTATTTTCAGACGGATTCTGTGAGTTACAAGCACAACTATTGCTTTCAAGAACAAATGCCGACCACAACCAGAATCTGTGAGGTTTGATTTAACGTAAAGCTGAAGGTTTGTAACCTTAACAGCCTCTGTTAGAGATGCAGTTAGCTTCAGGGACGGAGGGCCCCATTGTCAGAGGCCTGCACTGTATTACATTACAGCATTTATTTGCCCAGCGTCCGCTCTCTGACCTGCAGGCCAGCCGCTGTGCCGACAGACGAACGACTTTCCTCTCTGTCACACCTGGTCACAATATGTCAGCTCGGCGCCTATAGATCCAACACGCCACACATGAAGGAAAACAGAGAGCGAGGAAGGTTTGCCCTCATGAGAAATGAGCAAACACCCCGATCATTAACCGTCCAGATCTGCCGTCGGCGATCGTCTCTCCTCGCTCGGACAAAGGCATGAAATACAAGCGCATCAGATGAGCTGCGAGATAACGGTGACCTCCGAAACAAAAGACTTATTTTTTCCACCTCGAGAGAATGAAATTATGAACATAGTGATGAACGCTGCTCCTTAACAGCCTCCTCTATTATCTATTAATTACCAAACAAGTGGGGTGTGAAATTGCCCTCACAGACGGCTCCGCGTGGCCACTTTGCTTCTAAAACCATCTTGTTTATCATTCAGATGTTGAGCCAATTGTTTAAAATTGATTTTTAATTCAAACAATTTAAATGTGTTGGTACCAAACAGGTTTCAAAAGCTGAACGTCAAACAGCTGCTTCCTTATTTTATTTTGTTTCAGATCTCTGCTGTGACATTAGAGGAGGTGAGTTCAACCTTTTTTTTTTTTATCAACCTATCATTACTGAATTATTTGTCATTATGAGCATTACTGTAATTACCATAAATCAACCAGACAGCTGCAGAGATGACTGGCAGCTCCTCCTCTGCGATACATATTGATTGTTCCCATTCATATTTTTGCAGTCACCTGATTTTTAAACAAAACCGGTGTTCTGCAGGAATTAAACTGGGTCATTTACAACAAAACACGACTCTGGCATCTAATCTAAAGTGAAGCTATAAGGATATATATAAAGGAACAGAGTTTCTGCATCTTTCTGCTCCCACAAACATAAAAAAATGAGAGTCACATTGACCTTGAATGCTTTCAGTGTGAAGCAGTGGTGGGAGGAAATGTTCACTTTGCATTAGCAGCCACTAAAGTGAACAGTAAATAACCTGATGGCTGCTATCACTGAGATAAAATTTTTAAAACATGACAGCCACTTGCTGCATCGTTTTCAGTGAATCTGTTGTACATGTCTGTGTGTCTGTGTGTGTGTGTGAAGGCAAATTAAAGCCAGCATGGGCAAAAAAAGTTGATATAAACGATGTCAATTGATTCTGGCAGCACCTCAGTTCTCACAGAGTGAGGGCGTACTTTTCACGCTTTCACAATTTCAGCTTTATTTACTCACTAAAATCTCCTTTTTACTGTCCTGCTGCCAAAACCTCGATGAGTAAAGAGAGCAGAAAATAATTTTGTATGCTCATCTTATAAATTATACACTTTATTTAGCAGTTAGCTTTTCCAAGCAGCTCTGAGTGCTTTTGAACTTTGTTTGCCCCGCGTTTCGCCTCTAAGGATACCTGCAGCCCACCGTCCTGCGCTCTGATTGGTGGAGGCTGAAAGCAGCTTTGAAGGTAGACGGATAAACTGAGACGTCTTCTGCACAAGTTTCCAGCTCTTTTCAATAAACAACAAACACCATATTTATCTATAATCTTTTCTATCAGTGTAAACTTAATGCAATCATAAGCAGAGTTAGTGTATTAAAATAACATCCTTAAATATTTATTAGACTACCATTAATTTGCATAGCATAACAACCAATTTCATAATACTATGTTATTTGCTAGATTGCTGCAAATATAAGCACAGACAATCATCTGCATAAATTAAATTTCTTTGGGAAAGGCTCTTAGTTTCATAATTTAAAGTAAAAAAGGTAAGGAATAAAAAGAAAAATCACATTTAGGGATACTGAATTTGTTTTGTTGACGACTGAAGCAACAAAACACCGGAACATTTTTACTCCAACGCTGACAAGAACTCTAATATTGGCAGCTTTTTACTGGACAAACTGAGCAACTGTTCAGTTTAAAAAGGAAAAAGCTCAGACGAAGGGGAAGCTGGTGGTAGACGTATGAACGCGTCATTGCTTCGTCTGATGTCTCCCTGAAATCCCGGGGTAATTGCGGCCTAATGCACACTTGTGAACGTCTGTCTCAAAAGAGTGTAACCATCGCAGTGCATTAACAGGCCACTGAAAGTTCCCTCGGTCTTTAAAGCCAGAAAAAGACTCGATTGTGTGCTTTTATTTTTAGCTCCTACACACATTTCCCCTCATCATGCTGCTGTTTTTTTGTTCTTGAGGCACTTCAGCGTGCTTCTCTCTCTGTGCTTATATGACGCATTCTTTGTTGGGAGTCATTGAAAAATTATTTTGAAAAACCTTCATCTCATTTTCTCTCACACGATGTTGTTTTCTTTCCCCGAAAAAATACACTAAGACATGAACATACTTTTAAATAAAACAACCAGAATACATCTGTTTGAGCTGTAATAACCACTGGAGCATATTTATCTGCAGTGCTCTTGTTGGGAAATTGATGTTATTGTCATTCTTATTATTATTGTCAATATTTCATATTAGCTGTACTGACTGCAGCAGACTCGAGGAGGAAAAACATAATTTTTTGAACTGGATCCACTTACTGCATTTTACCTGTACTTTGATCTTTTCTATTAGTGACTTGATCTTGTCATTCTTCCTTATCTGTCATTTTACTGTTGTTATTTCTGCTATGATAGAGCATGTAAATGTAATGTGCATGAATAAAGGTTAAAAATATGCTGCTTTTTATTTAAAAAAAACAAACAAACTCATCTTTATCTTCTTCCCTTTTGGAGCAATCTTCTCCTAAAGCAAACTTTATATCATAACATCATAACATTTATTCCCTGTATGTGGCACCCAGGCCCGAGCCCATTCATTCTTGATGAATACACACCTGTTTTTCAAAAAGGGACAAAAACATGAAGTTTTATGACTTAAAAAAGGTAAATACTGTTTCAAAACAGCTGGACACTGTAGTTCTTAGCTAAAGTCACTCAAATAGAAGTAAGAAGTGTTTAAAGCAGGTATGAGGAACCCTAATTTTTTGTAAATTCTGGCGCCTCCTGTGGACAGAAGCGGTATGAGCATCACTAACATCTTGATTAGCTGCTAGGAAAAGACTGCTGCTGCTCAGAGCACCATGAGTGTTGGTGTTTACATCACAATCACAGGAGCTCTGGACCACCAGGAGGAGGAGGAGGAACCCACTGATGAACGCTGGTGAAGAGGAGCACCTGGACCATGATGCACTTGGTTTTGATGAACAAATTAAAGTCTGCAGTTACTAAAAAATGCAAAAGCTCCAGAGAATCTGCTCCTTCAGGCAGAAGCTTACAGCAACACTCTTATTATAATCATCATGCATTTGATGAGCAGATTCATGCTAATGTTACAGTGATCAATCTGTTCACATAGCACATCACAAAGAAGAAGTCATGCAACAGAAATAACTCAAATCCACTGAAAGACTGCGAACATGTGGCAACAACCGTGTCACATGTAACCCTCAAGCGGCGTTTGATTGGTCGGCCCTGGAGGTGAACACTCAGTGAATTAAACAGGAGTAAAACAGCAGCATTTTTTCTGCCTTCTGATCCAAAGTGAGTGACATTCTGCTCATGCATGCTAATCATGCTAATCACTGTTTCCATCTGCTTCAGCCCACTATATGTGTCCTTTAACATAACAAACAGCACACAGACTGAGTTTGCAGCGAGTGGGTGAGCAAAAAAAAAAAAAAAGTGCATTCAGCTTCTGAAGAACCAGATGTTTCCCTCAGGAGTTGTTGTAGACCAAACCAAGAGCTAAAAGGAGTGTGCCTGTGCTCCCAAGTGGCCAAAAAAATCAGTTATTGCAGGTTGTAAGAGGATAAACACCACATTCACCAGAGGGTGAAGCGTTTTTCCAGAATTTTCCACTGATTAGATTCTGTATATGAAGCTCTTTTCTTCCGTCTTCGCAGCCCCGGTGGCTGTCACTTCTCATGCTAAACTGAGCAGCTCTTATTTACTCCGAACACACCGTAGATTTAATTGCTGTAAATCTTCTCTTGTGCTGGTTTGTTTTGTCCCTGGTTTGGTTTGGACCGTGCAGATGTGAGGACAGCACGCTTCGCGAACTGATTACAGGCTGAATGACGATACTGTGACACAGCAACTGGTGACGGCGTTTAATCAATGATGCATCGTGAGTGACTGGTGTGTGATGCGCTTTAGGGTCGAAACAAACATTCATCCAGGACAAACATGCAGGGACTCAAACACACACTCACACACATACACACACACATAAAGAGTGCAGATGTCCAGGGGGGACAGGATGATCTAATATGTGACTGTGGAGAGAGGACAGAGGGTGGAGGATGGTGGGTGTTAGAGTTAAAGGTGGAGATTTCCCTTTCAAGCTGAGGTTAAAAGTCTCCGAGGCGACGACCTTGGATTTAAAGGTCCGCGGGCGGGACTCATAAACAGGTGTTAGAACAGCTGTAATAGAACAGTTCCTGGCTGCAGTGTGTCAGAGGGTGAGAAGGGGGGTGGAGGTGGAGAGATGGATGAGGTGACGGAGGAGAAGCAGTGGGTTTGGCCTCAGACCACCATGACAGCCCACAGGGGACGGAGGAGTGTGCATTCCTTCACACTAATGGGACTATTTGGCAAACAGCTATGGAAATAAGTCCTTGAGCAGTTCATTTTTAATGTGCATAACAATTACTGCTGCATAACAATATGCACGGCGGTGAGGTGTTCATCAAACATTAGCCTCTGAGAGCTAATAACCAATAAAGATGTGTAACTTTGATAATTAATATCATTAAATTTGACAGTTTTAATGCTGTTTTACGAACTCAATCTTCAGCAGGTTAAGAAAGGGTTTAAAAACAGCATCTGAGTAGATTATTATGGGTTACCTAACGTCTATATTCCAAGTAGATATTGTGATTAAAAATGTGCTGAGTTATGAGTTTTGTTAGCAGCTTCTTGTACTGAAGGAAGCAGGTTTTATCTCAGGATTTGGGACACATGAAACGACTGGCGGATGTTTAATCTGATAAGAAAACAGCTCAGCAAACACAAAGAATCCATCTAATCCTGTTTCCAGGTGATCATATTGTGAGCTTATAGGCTTTTTTAAAAAAAAATTTGAATAAAAATGAGCATCTGCATTCAAGTTTTGTGCCTGTGTCAGCACTGGAGAGAGGTCAGGCTGCACCCTTTAACATGCTGCTGTTCTGGCTCGTTTGTATTTGTAAAACCAGCACTGAGCAGAGGATGCATTGATGATCCTGTCGTAAAATAGTAAGAATCTGCGCTCTGTGTATCGTAAAGTGATCAAAGTGGACTCACTCAGCTCTGCGATGCTGCCCACCCGGGTTGCGAGCAGCGACTGTTCCAGCGTGCGAAGCTCGGCCTGCGTGTATCCCTGACACTCGCCGCCCCTCCCTGAGCGCTGCTGGTCGCGGTGCAGGTTCAGACTCTCCGGCAGGCTCAGCGCACCTGAAGGCAGCACAGGAGGGAAGAGACAAAAGGTCAAAAACAGAAGAATTTGAGTGAAAAATAGCAAAAGTTTTAACTTTCTGCTGACGTAAAATTGATTTGTGACGAAACAAGAAAATGCAAACTGTGAAAAACGAATAAAGAAGCAGGAAAACACACAAGAAGGTTCATTTAAAGGTTCAATGTGCAACTTTTTACAGGCTTTTAAACAAACAAGTCAGAGCTTTGAGCTGATAAGACTTTAATCTATATGCTTGTTTAAGTTGTGTTTATTGCAGCACAGAAGAGCAAAAAAAAGCACATTGCTCAACCAAAATGTTATGTAAAAAAGTTATACGTATAACCTTTAAAATATTCAAAATAGAGTCGGTTAGATGGACGAAAATACCAAACTTTCATTTCAAACGCAGCAGCTGGAGAGCAAACATTTGTTTAAATGATGAAATTGGGACTGCAGGTTAATGTCAGACTGCGGATTCCTTCTTAGTTTTATGGTGAAAGATCACATCTGGTGTCATGAATATAAAGTTTCACCGAATGAGATGCTAATCTTTTTTATTTGGTTCTTTTACATAAATGGTTTCCTTTTTTAAATTGAACTCACAGGATTTGCAGCGTCGCTCATTGTCTTTGAGGGAAATTGTCTCTGTGGTGAAGTTTAAACCCTCTCGTAGTTTCACATCACTCTCAGTTTGGCTTTGCGCCGACTTCTAGTTCATAGCCTGAACTCTAATTGAACCAATTAGGCTGCGAGCCACATTTGTTCACTTCAAAGCTGTAAATTCGAAGCACATCCTCGAACATAAACAGTGCCAGTGGATGTGCGCGAGTGTTTTCCTTCTGCATTTGGTTGTGATTGCAGGTGTGCTCTGCGGTTTTTGCAAACAAGGTGAAGCAGATAATGTTGGCTCAAGAGGATAAATCCATTTAGGTGCTGCTGCTGCTGCTGCAGCCAGGCTTTGTATGGCTGCAGAGAATGCCTTGTGACAGATGGGATATTGAGTTTTTTTATTTTTTTTTGCCACAGGAGAATGGGAAGCAACACCCTGCAGAGTGCTAATCCTAATGACATGGCGCAAGGGAATATTCTCAACAAACTGTAATTACAAACATGGTGAAAATTGTCCGTGTTTGATGCCAGGACATGAGACAAAAGACCCACGCAGCAGACACGGAGCCGAGACTCCGGAGTCTCGTTCCGGAGGAGTTTTCCCTCTGTGGAAACGAAGGGCTCAAGATTCCTCCCACCATATCCTCTTCCCACAGTGTCCAGCCCAGTGATTCCAGTATTCCCCAGTCAGTCCCGCTCCCTTCTTCTTCCCACAGTCTTTCCGGGGAGGTCAGCTTTATTTGGAGTCTCCAATAATGATTAAAACAGCTTTTTTTTTCTATCACTGTTTAACCACTGAGCAGTATTGATGGAGCAGCTGTGATTAGGGCGTGTCTCAAACAAGAATCCTTAATGTTTTTGTTTTGAAGTACTGAAACGTTTCCTTCATCTCAAAGAGAGGGAAGATACACCTGCAAGCAAAGCTTTGGTGATTTGCAGGAAGGTGAAAGCTGAAAGTTTTATTCGCTGTCTAACCATCATTTCAACAGCAGTTAAATGACTCATTCATCAAGGTGGAGTTCGGACTTATATCATATGCAAATATAGTAAATTAAATACTGTTGAGCGAGGTGATTGATTGGTCACATCGCAAGTTTTCTTCACATTAGTCAACTACATGAAAAAAAGTTCTGATTCAAAGGTTAAAAAATCAATCAGCCAAAGGCAGATCATCTTAAAAAACACCTCCCTTCGCCCGTCTGCACTGCTGCGTCTGTGTTAAACTCCACAAACCAGTTTCCTGGAGGAAAACCATGATCATCGAGGGGGGAAATGACTTCAAACAACTTTGGTGGATTTCAAAAACAGACGCTTCATGCAGCATCTGGCCAGGTGAAGCGAGGTGAGAAAGTAGGCATCAACTCAAGCTTTCTTTTTTCCACTCTGCACCCACCACTTTCATCACTTTTGGTATGTAGATCCCAGTGCAACATAACGAAGGCCTGCGAGAGGAGACGGAGACGAAAGACGGATATCTTGAAGGGAGATCAGAGAGGCGGTGGGATGCAGAGGAGGAGGAGGAGGAGGAGGAGGAGGAGGAGGCTGCGATGACCGAACGCTTTGCCTTTAAACACGCTGGATGAACTCGTTTGTCTCAAGTGTATCAAACTAAAGTATGTGTTGGGTTTGAAATGACCTCCCCTGAACGCACAGTGCCGAGTTTCTGCCACTAGAGGTCTCCAGCTAAGAACGAGGAGGACAAATGAAGTTTTTGTATGATGTCGTGAAGTAGCGTGGGATCATGGGAGTTGTCATCATCACTGTTTATAATACAGCTGCCTTCTGCATCTGTAACACTTCAGTTATAAAAAGAAGTTTTTGGCTTGAAAAAACCAAAACAATGAGCTAAAAGATGTTAAAAGACTGAAGAGAACTCTTAAACTGAGTGATTATCTTATTAGTGACACTTAACATTTCCATGTATCCAAGTCTTGTACATGTTAAATGATAAAAAATATGAGCTACAGCAACTTTATAATACTATTTCTAAGTGGAAAGAGGTCTGGTAAACTCTTTGTAGGAGTTTTATGAGGCTAAATTTAAACTTATTCATGTTTTTCTTCCAAAAGGTCAAGATCAAGAAGGACCGAGGCAGTTTTTTATTATTCTAAAAAACTCTGGTGAGACTGTAAAGTAAACATCAGCGTTGCCCCCGCTGCAAAATGCTCGGCACTGAAAATGTCAAAGGAAAAGCAAAGCCCAAAAGATGTGAAGTTAAAACTCTGAAAGAGAAGACGACTGATGGTAAATTAAAAAAAAAAAAAAAAAAACAGGAAATCCTCAAACTGAGAGTGAAGAAGAAGCTGTCAGTCCATCTGACGTCCGTCTCCTGTCCCCGAGTGAAGCACAGAAAATCTCCTCGACCTCCTCTAATCACGGAAACCATATTGAGATTCATGGCTTCCTCTTGCTTGTGTGTTTTTTCGGTGGGAAGCAGGTTTGAATTATTCACAGCTCTTCCTGTAATCAAGCCTTTCCCATCTTTGCCTTTGCCCCAACCAACTTTTATTTTTTTCCGGTTATTTTTTTTTCTTTCTTCCCCAACTGCCCTAACTATTCTTTTAATATAATCCTGGGTTGCCAGGGAGGCCTTCGCTGAATTATTCATCCTGTCAGATCAAGACATATAAACAAGTCTGCAGCTCTCTCTTTCTCTTTCTCTTTTTCCCCAACTCCCACTTCCTCTGCATGTTATCTCTCACCAACACTTGGCTTCTCTGGATAGAAAAAAAAATATTTGATCCTAGGTGCTGTTTGTGTAATAAACATCAGAGGTGAGAAAGACGGCGGTCTGGCCCCGTGGAGAGGAGGAGGCGGCGACGGAGGGCAGAGGGGATGCTGACACAAACGTCTGATTAAAAAATGACAAGCAACATGAGACCGAAGCCGCACAGGCCTGTTTTATAACCTCATTTCTTTTTTCTTTGCGACACTTTCAACCACATTTCTCTGCGACCTGGAGGCAAACGGATGAGCTCAGCGGTCTATATTCTTATACTTGAGAAACAGTCTAATCCCAGATAAACAGATATGACCTGCATTTTTCTTATTCGCTCCCCTTCACATCTACCGCTGTCGGGCAGATGATGATGATGGAGACTGGGTCACGGGGACAAGACTACTTTAAAGCTCAAAGCAGTGTACGAACTCCCCCGAGTCAGCTCCGCAGAAATACTGCTGCTCATGCAAGTCGCCATAAATAATGTAGAGAATATCGAGCTGTACGGGGGCATATGCACACACAACAACAGCTGTCTGTATGGGAATAGATCATTGGAGGAAAAAAAAAAAGGTTTGAAAAATTAATTTTGCACAGGAGCGAGGGGAGCGAGCGCACAGCGAAGAACAAAATAATCACATGGCCGAGAACAAAGACATTAATAAAACTCCCACAGCTTGAAACTGTGGAGCTAAAAGGCTTCACTTTGATATTATCCAGCTACAAAACCTGCAGCTGCCGCCGTGTTAATGAAGAGACGTGTCAATAAAGTTTTTGATGTTTGCAAGAGCCTTATGAGCACAAATATGCCTTTTTTTGTGCTGTTTTACAGCCATAAAAGCGTTTACAGTAACATGAAGTTAGTTCAGAAAAGGACCTTGAGCTCTTGGTAACTTTTGACTTTGTCTTTCAAAATGCAGAGTTTGTTGCTGTCTTGCCTTTGCTGAAGTTTAAAGGGATCAAAAAAGCCAAAATAACAGAAGCTTTTGTGGCTTATTAACTGCATTTCATCATCCACTTTAATGTTAACCTCTCCACAAAGGAAGAATTATTATTAGATGGTTAAAAGATGAGAGTTGACACCACAAACGTCTTTTAAATGAACTGTGTGAATTTATTGTTCTTATTAGTGACAGAATTATGCTAATGAGCTTGCTAACTGACCATTAGCAGACAGCGAGAGCTTTTGTTTACCCTCCTGTACCGCCTCCTCACTGAGTTCAATGCCGTTCAATCCCGGGAATAAAGGAGGAGAGGGGAGGAATCAGCCAAGCAAAGAGAAAAGAGAAGATTTGACAGCTTTTTAATAGACTGTCACTGAACCACCGAGCCTGTAAAAACCAAATAACTTTACAGACACTCAGATTATTGGTTAAACTGGAGGTCAGATGCTCACTGCTGCAGCTTAATGGGGCCAGTTGCTGACTCTGAACAATTAAAGTAGCAAGCAGAAGCTGCAAAGAAAACTATCAGAAGAAAGGAGGTCAAAACTTAATGAAAACATTGATCTAATCGCAGCGTCACCACAGTTACTTCTGTTTTTAGTGAAACCTGCTGTTTTTTTAGTATTTCTAACAACATCTCCAACAAAGTTTGACGACTTTTATTAAACATCACTCATCAGTATTTAGCAGGAGGCTAAGCTAACTCAACCAGTGTGTGTTTAACATAGTTTGTGGTCAATCTGAGGATCAGTTTGTACAGTTTGCAGCCTCTCATGCTCCTGTTTTGCTTCGTGCACAGCTAAAAAACTTAAGTCTACATAGATTTTTCTTGACTAGAAACTTAAAATCATTGATTTTTAGTGTGAAGCCCTGCTATCTGAGAGGGTTTAAGGCAACAGAGAAGCATCATCCTGCAGCCAAAATGAAAACCAGACAATCATCTTAAAATAAACACTTCCACAGAGGGAGATGAATCCAAAGTCCTTCAGGTGCCAGAGAGACATTTTTTCCAATTTTCAGACGTCGCGCACATAAGTTTCACAGGTGAGTACAATGTGTTGTTTTTTTTATCGAAGCTTTCAAAGCCGCTGCTTTGTTGCCGCACCTTGACATTTTGAATTTGAGACATTTTTCTACACCAAACAGTTGTTACCAGAAACCACAGGATGAAAAAAAAAACATTACTAAATGTTTGAAATGCTCAAGAAAAAGAAATAGTTTTGTTATGGTTATGAGGTTTTTCTCGCTGGGCCAGAGGCATTGCATCATGTCTCCCTGCACCTCTGCTGCCAAGTGTGCTGAATTATGAAACAAAAATGCTCAAACTTGGCTTATATTTATGTAACCTCTTCAAATCTTCTATTGTAAAGTTACTTCATCACTCACATTACTTGTGCATATGGGCACGGCTGCAACTTTCATTGATTTTTATCATAGATATATCTGCATATTATTTTCCCTGTGGATCATTTGACTTTTAAACTGTAAGAAAAGCATAAAAAAGTGAATCATAAATTTCCTAAAAGCCAAAGTGATGTCTTAGATTTGCTCGTTTGTGCCACCAGCAGTTAAAAATCTACAATTACATCAGACAAATTAAGAAAATCCTCATAAATGAGAAACAGGAAACAGTGAATGTTAAAGCTCTTTTTGTTTGAAAGACATTTCTAATTAATTTTCTCTCATTTGACTAATTGATTAATTGTTTCAGCTGTCCGCATGGCTCTGAGCTGTTACCCCTGTGGTTCGACATGTACAACACAAGCAAGTGCATGCATGTGTGTGAGTGTGTGTGTGTGAGTGTGTAAAAATTAATTGCTCATTATCCAGACTTTCCTGTCTCTTGCATAATAAAGGCACCATTTCCAAAAGGTCTTTTCAGGAGAGAAATGTGAGACGAGACTGTCTGGGCTGTTTGAGATCAAGCCCAGGGCCTGATGGGATTCGTGGCCAATGCCATCTCTTTACATGATGGACAGCCAATCCTTTCTGAACGGCTCCACCACTCAAGAGCAAAGAAAAGCTCAATTCCTTAATGCCCGACCTTTGAACGGTCTCCTCAAGAGAAATCACCGCTAAAAAAAAAAAAACAACACTTTGGAGAAAATGACCAGCGAGCAGAGGCGTCACCAGGACGACCGGATGACATTTTGATCCTCGATGAGCCACATGTGCTCAAACATCTGCACCTGTGCACGACCAGTCAAGGTCAATTAGGCGACTCTGAAGCCGTGAACCATCACCTGCAGGATGTGCAGGTGCAGCAGCTGCTGCAGCGGCGGCGTCGTTTCTCGCCATCCCACCATCCACACACACACACACACACACAGTACAGCAGGCACTGAGCCAGATGCTGCTGTAAATCAGTTCTTGTTAACAAGACG